>OENM01001258.1:0-39609 GCA_900239745.1 Rotaria magnacalcarata | reverse complement strand
TTGTGGCATTTGTCAATACTTAAACAGTCGCGTCTTCACCTAAATCTTAATCGTTAAAATAACGACGTGACAGGGGGTACAAGGGAGCCGCAAAAACCTTACACTTCAACTTACACTCACTATTTTCTTCGAAAATATATATGAGTTCCACAAAATACTCTAGCTTGTGACATGAACCCTTCGAAGGAATTTCCTAGTTAATAACTCTTGCTTGTATATTTTCATTGGTCACATATAATTGCTATTCATTATGACTATTCACAATTGCAATGTTTTATCTCTGATTCAACAACAATAAATTATTTCAAAGACAGATAAATTTATGACCCTTGTTTTATATAAAATCCCAAATAAATTCGATTACAATAGCTTTCACAATGTACTCATCAGAAAAAAGAGATGACAATGCTAGTTATTTGTAGGAGAATTTTTCCTATGATTTGGAGAGTATTTATGTCGATGATCATGTTAAAAAATAGTCAGTTTATATAGAGTGAATCTATCGTCTACTTTATCGAACTTCGCCATAAAAAAGAATACAGTTCCATGAAAAGCAAAATTTTATTAAAGTTATCCATGGAATATATTGACTTTTGTAAGAATTTGATTTTTTAGCTAAAGCAGGGGCGACGTAGCGTTTTGAATCTAAGTGAGACGTATAGAGTTCCTCCATGCAAAATTCTACTATCAAACTTATGCCAAACCGTCAAGCAAGCGTGTTTTTCAATTTCAGTAAATCAACAACAAAAAAAAGGATAACAAGGGATACGTTCCAAAGCTTCAAAATTCAGTTTTCTTTGTTCGTTCTTGGATCACAAACTATCATAAGTGTAAAAGTGTACCAAAATTTGGTAAAAAATGAAGCAGCTTTAAAAGAAACTAAATTTCTGAAAAAAAAATTTTGACATTCCTATAACTGTCTATGCCGTTCATGTAGTCGTTAAATTGCCATGAATAGAATAATTTTTACGCATTGTGAAAACAAAATGTCTTCAGATTCAATTCAAAAGAGGCTATTGAATACTTTTGCCACCGAAACGTGCATGCTTCCAATGACTATTTCAAAACGAAGCTGTTTACAAAAACTTGAAAGGTCTTTTAAGTTGACCATACTAAGACAGTTGCTAAATTTTCATGAAGCGAAAAACCTTTGATATTTCTATAGAATTCGTTTTGTTGAGAACTACCGCTTGAATCAGGATTTTTGCCAAGAATCTATTAGGCTCTCCATATCGCATAAGAGACCCTACCTTTCAGTCAGGATAATAAAACAATATCCGATTGCTAAGGAAGTCACCTCCTGCTTGCGACTTCCATGCACAAGTGCACACGCCATTTGAACACAATATCTTATCATAGGATGTCAAGTCCAAAGTTCGGTGAGGCTGAGCCTCACAGGTCTCAGTGACTCCACCGCCACTGAGCTAAAGATTTTGTATTTGTTTTTATTAGAATAATTGATTCACAAGCTCAAACGATAAAATAGATAAAAAAAATGAAAATGTCAAATAATTTACATCTTACTGATCTTCAAAAATTTGATTCTTGACATTTTATTGAAAAATGTAATTATTTGTTCTAATCGTACATACCTTTGCCGAAATATTAAAGAAAAACTTGATCCATCATTAGATTCTCTTGTCATGTGTGCTGTTAAACGTATTGATCGTGTTGATATATTCAAATTAGGTGATTATAAAGTTGAATATATTAAAGATTTTCGATTTTATATGATAACTAAATTACCTAATCCATATTATATTTCTAAACGATTTTTAAAAGCAAATCTAATAAATTTTGCTGCAAAAGAGCAAGATTTAGAGTCTCAATTACCTTGTATTGTTGTCTACTAAGAAAAATCTGAATTAGAAGTTAATAAGGATAAATTAGTATGTGATATTACTGCTAGAAAAAATGAACTCATTGAACTTGAAGATCAATTATAAAGATTATTAAATGAAAGAAAATATTTATTATTAGAAAATGATGAACTATTATCAACATTTGAAATATCTAAACATATGGGTAAAACTATTCAAGAACAATTAATTAGCATCAGAAGCAACAGAAAAATATATTTATTAACGTTATTCGAGAAGTAATAAAATTATAGATAGAAAAAATAAATGTGATTTTTTTAATGTTAGAATTATCAACTATGGGTCGAATGTGAATCGATTTTGTTCTTTTGTTCTTAATATGATTTAGAAAAAATCGATTCAATATATCAATTTTCACTATATGCTTAGATTGATTTATTCGATAGATCAATTTAAAAAAAGTCAAAAATAAACGAAACTTGAAGAACATGAAAATAAGTTAAGTAATTTTCATACATACGCAGTGTATAAGGAATTTAATAAGATAAAAATCCTTCTTTAAAGATATAATTTTTTTGTGTTAAGATATAATTACTTGTTGGAAGTTATTTGAAGCACATAAATTAATATTTTTTTTATTTCAAATGTGTGTGAAAATTCTCGAAACTGTTGAAAAAATAAATCTATGAATGAATACCAATTCTTCTTATTTGATAAAATAGCAACGGAAAAATTGTTTTATTAAGACAATTATATTCGATTTATTTAAGGATTTTTTATCGTAAATCACAAATGGATAATACAAATGCTCAATGACTAGCTTATTCATCATGATCTAATATAACTGAATTAGCTGATTTTCATGGAATTATTGAAACCTTTGAACAATATTTTCGAGATTGATTTTCAATGATTTCGATCTAGCGAATAGAAAACTACTCCAGTACTAGGCGAATGGAATTCAGTAAATGAATTACAAAAAACATTAATTATTCGAAGCTTTGGTTCTGATCGTGTATTGTTTTATATAACGAAATTGACCATTAATAATTTAAGGCGAAAATTTGCTCAACCATCTCTACTTGATTTAAGTTCTCCTTACGACGATCGATTTTATGTTATCATCAAATATTGATCCATCAGCAAATTTATTTACTTTAACAGAGAAAATAGATTCTAGACAAAATTTTCTACCATTATTATTTGGTCAAGGATAACCATCAATTGCTACGCAAAATATTGCATAGTATTTGTTTGATAAGTTTAAGATAAAGTCTAGTATGGGAGATTGGATTTGTTTTTGTGTACTCAAAAAAAGTGAGCACACTCTAGATTCGGTCAATGTGTCCATCCGTGAACACAATAACTTTTGAAAGCCTCATCCAATTGTCATGAAATTTTGTACACAGAATGATCTCATCAATATCTCAGTCGAGTTCGAAGATGAGAGGGATCCGTCAAGTAATGGTTGAGTTATCGAAAAAATTGTCATTATTGACCAGACCATCCCTGAGGGGAGGGGAGGGGTACAGGGATTTAAAGAAAAAAACTTTTTTCCCAGAATTATTCACAACTTATATAAATCGACTCAGTCTTTGAAGTACATATAACGATCAGATGCAAATCCGATGTTTCCGCATTTATTTGTAGAATTCATCTGTATTTCTTGTTAATGATCATTTACCATTATCACAAATGCTTGATTCGAAAACATTACTGAAACTCTGTGAAGTGAAAAAATTCATCCACAACTTCGTTTACGATTATCATTATTATCTTCTTTAATTATATTGACATTGAAAACTAATTGACTAATTATTTTCTGGAAAATGAAAAATGAAAGAAAAAATAAATCTCTATGAAAGTCAGAATCGCATTTGACAATCATAACTGACAACTAGACGGCTATGCTCATATACTCTTCAAATTCGATTTTCTCTTGAATTTTCTATACAAAAGACAGCATTTTTATACAATATCACTCAATGTTTTAAATGAATAGTGAAGTAACTGTTTGTGTTCAATAGCATCATTTACAAGTATCAACTGAACTTATTTATGATGTGTGAACTTAGTCTCAAGTTTTCCCTCACTTTCAGATAATTACCAAACCTAGTATGAATACTTATAAGCGATTCTATTTCAATTTCAGATTATCAAATAGTCATTACACAAAAAGAAACTACTTGATTCTATCGAAATTATAACTTTCATAATTTCATATTTTCATTAACGCAACCATCGAAAATATAAATATTCGTGGTCATATATCTTAGCTAAGGAGCAAAATATAACGTTTATATGATAATGATAGACAGTAATATTTATGCAATAGCTATTTTATTTTTCTCTGATGTCGTTAACCATGATTCCAATAGATAAGATAAGTCTGCTAATCAACCAACCAATATACATATCAAATAGGCAAATACGGTCACCACATAACTTTTATTTAATTAATTTCGAATAGAACAAAAACAAAACAACAGCATTATTTCTTTTGTATAAAATCATTTTATTTTATTTCTACTTAAAATTCAAGGCCCTAAAACACATCAAAAACCATACTTAAAAAAATTAAACCAAATTTATTACATATAATCAATAAATAATACTATTTCAATCGGACAAAGAAAAGAAAAAAGTTATATATCTATATATAATAGTCATAATAATTCTATTTAAATGTATCGAAAGATAACAGTGGTAACATGTGTAATCATTTGAAATCAGAGTATTACTAATTAATTTTCTAGTACGAAATTAATTAAAATATAAAATTGCTAAAGTTATTTTCTTTTCTTTTTCTGTTAAATGATCTGAATTCACTCATAACAATCTGATCAATACGCTTTCAGTTTTTTTCGTTTGTTTATTTATTGCATCATTCATATTAGATAACTTAGGTTCACATCAAATTATATTCATATTCTGAGACAATCTTAAAAGTTGGTTTCTTGAGAAAACACAGTATCGCTCGACACGTGTCTACGACTATTTATTCATGTAGTAACAAAACAAAATTATAACAAATCAATATTGTTTTATTCTTCTATTTGTTGTAGTCAAGCCGAACAATTGAATAAAAAAATTCAAAATTATTTCAAATACTAATTTATGCAACCGAAAAATATCATTATTTTTAATAAATTAGGAATTATTTCGAAGTAAAAGCTAAATTCAAATCAAAAAGTATGTTGTAGATTTCAATTAAAATATATTTGTTAGTTATTTTTTTTTATAATAAGACTAAGGTGTCGTCTTAGAGTAGAAATGCAAAGGCATTCTGTCTAATACTATTTTTACAGTCTTAAATCGTACAATAAGTCTTCTTTTCTTTGCCTTTCTCTCTCTCACTCTCTTCTTTTTTTCTGAGTACACACTCAGTAGTAATCGTATGGTGTGTATATTCAAATCGATTTTAGAAAAGAAAATACACACATACTATTTTCGCTGTAACATTCTATTTACTTCTCATTTTCGACCTCTATTAGGTGGATGAAATCGTAATATAAAATACACTGGTATTCACGCACACACACACACACACACANATATATATATATATATAAACGAGTAAGAATGATGAAAAAACTTTTGTGTATATATTTTGTTTTTAAATTGACGATAGAGTGATAAAAGCAAGCAGCTGATTGATTAAAATAAATTTTATTTTTATATCATTAAGTATTCATTTTGTTGAAAGAAGAAAAAAAAGATCATGTTATTGAACAGTAGAATGGCTTCTATTCCCTGTTCATCGCGTCCTACGGTATCTTATATGAAAGATATTAAAGATGTATTTGAAAGTCAAGCACAAAATTCTCTTGTGACTTTTACATCACAACCATCAACAACAGTTTTACAATATTTTAATACACGTGTTACTCAACGTCTTCATCATTATCGATCTATGAAAAGACAATGGCAAGAAGTGGCAACATTTGTTCGAAATAATTCTTTTGTAACTCCTACATGCGATTCGTCAACATCTATTCAAGATGTGTCAGCAACTGCACACGATGCATCGAAAAATATACCGGGAATAGCACAAAAGTCAAATGTTGAACAGAAAGGTTATCGTATTAATGATTACATTGCTACAACAACATCGGGAAAAGAAAACGATGAAAAGAATTCAATTGAACTAGATCCATTACACTCAAGAATCCAACAAGATTTAATTACATTGCGAAAATTAATCAAAACGAAACAAAAGAAATTCATTGGTGATAATTCTTTCAAAGCATACAATAGTAGAAGATCATTACAAGAATCAGTGAGTCAGATAAATAAGAATATTCTATTAGTAGTAAAAACGTTTTTAAAAGTATACAGCAACTTTCTTTTGAATAAGTATTACTCGTATACTAAAATACTTAATTACTAATACAAGAGAAAATCGTTCTTTTTAACTTGATTGATATGATTTACGTTTGGTTCATTGAGGGAAAAAATAATTAATGATTAAATTAATAAACAGAGATGAGACCAATGTGTTTTAAAAATTGTTTTTTTTGAAAACCTCCATTAACTTCGTATTGTTCGATGATTAAAAACAAATACATAGATACAATCTAAACTTAATACTTGAATAGATTTATGAACGTATTAGAAGTTTTGAATCGGTTCTTTTTGGTTACAAAAACATCAACTGATTCCATGTCTCTTAATTAATAGTATTGACCATGAATCAAATTCGATAGCTATTGGATACATGTATGTACATGTGTTACTCTCTTGTAAGGTTTTCGTTGAAACACATCGATGATGTGCTTTTTTTTCTTCTCGATACTTCATCTAGAATTGAGAATCATCAGTATTTTTAAAAGTTGTCAACATATTTCAAGTAGAAAAATCTTTAAACAGTTAAAATATGTCAATAATAAATTGAAACTACACTATGAAATACTTTGATGACAGTGTTTCAAAATGTTGGTTTACACGAATTGAAGTATTTTTAAACTATACAGAATCGATGGTAAATAGACAAAAGAAAAAATATATGTATGTTTCTCATACAAAAAATATTCGAAACGTGCTTGCCAAACAAAACATCTATTATATAATCGTACCGATGACATTACTATTTCGTCAACATCCAAATAAACATAATCGTCGTTCTCATATGAGCCATTTAACCGTTCAGTTATTTTTATACATACAACAGTCGCTTTGTTTCACAAAATCACAAACAATTTTAGTTCTCTAAAGTTAAGGTTTTGTATAGACTGAATAATTTATATGTATATGAGAGACAAACAGACAGAATCATAACAACAACTCAAGCTATCTATTGAATTCAATTGATTTTAAATTCTTAGAACTAAATTACTATTTTGTTTTATATCAAATAGATTGAATTATAAAAATATTTAGCTTTTGATAAAACATCGTTCTTTTTCAAAAAACTCTCTTGCAACCATATAATCTTGTTAATATTTTTCATTTTTGTGCAAACAATTCGAAATATCTGTAAAACCTACACAATTATTCATTGAGTACTTTGAAAACTTAAAAGTTTGCATCAAGTCAACTGCCACCTTGTTCATACCTATATGTATACCTTATATTACTATTTCAACCTTTGTTCGTTGAATAGAAAAACTAATTTCCGTGTAAAGAATTTTCTCACGAGAATAAGCCGAAAAGAATCAATCAAAAGTGGCATTTAATAATATAAAGTGACGGAAATGTCTGCATTCGAATCTCTGTTTTCAATCAATGTTTAGTTGATTCTTTCTTTCTTTCTTTTGATGATAGGCATCGATCGGTACGGCAATTGACGATCAAGAAAATAATAACAGAGCAATCATTAGAAAACTAGGATCACGTCGTAAACAAAAACCACTCGATCGTGTCAAAATATCCGGTTCTAAAATGCATCATTCAACGCCTCAAAAAAAGGATTCAAATGATAGCGTAATTATTAGTACAAGTAACTCATCAAGTACTTGTTCACAATATTCGAAACAGCAGCCACAAAAACAAAAAACGAAACGTAAAAAAGGCAATAAAACATTTAATATTTTATACAGTCGACTAAATCCTCCTCCTCATCCACTACCTTCGGACTCTCTTGCTTATCGTACATATCATGAATCAAATAGAAAATCACGTGCGTCGTCCAGGAAGACTCAACATTCAGTTTCGAAGCAATCTCCATTAACGATGTCAATATTACAAATACCTCGTTTGATCGATGCTAAACAGTCTAGTTTTGTTAGAGAAGAAACTCAATTGCCAGGTATCATAAAATTAACCAACGACGAAGAATTAACAACAGATCGTTATACGTATGCAGCATCAAGCTCATCGACAACTCCACATTCAACGATGCTCAAACGAAATACATCACTTTTACCAATTCTTCTACACTCAACTTCTTCCATTGGTACTCAATCACGAGATATTCGTCCGAAAATGCCTGAATACGATATAGAAGAGGAAAAGGGAGAGCAAGAGCAAGAGCACGAGGAAACTACAACCACTAATAATGATGAAGATGATAGTTATTATAACTTACTTGACTATAAAACGTTAATAAATGGTTTACCAGAACCTGTTATATCTATTCGGCCAAGGTTTGGACAAGATGATTATGGAATTTTATTTGAACAATTAGATCATATTCGAGAAACAATGCCTGATTCAAATATTTATGATGAATATGCGAGAATCCTTTGATTATTTTATTTTATTATCTTTTTCTTGAAATCTTTTCAGCTTCATGTAAGAAAAAAAACATAGTATTTTCTCACTAATTTTCATTACAAATAAAGAAACAAACTGATATTTGTGTTTTTATTCTTTCTGAAAAACTTATTTGTATTCTACATCAAATCTCAAAACATCGGTTGTTGCTATTAATTTTATTTCTAGTATTTGCGAAAACAATAGATACCTTTTTTATTTTATTTCCTGAATATTTCAAAGTTTTGATTTAGTATTTGACAAATGCGAAGTAACTACAGTATTAATTCTGATAAGAAAATAATTAATTTTCATTTATCATGTAGTAAAATTATTTATAATAGAATAAATATAAGTTCAATCAAATGAATATGAATGTAGTTGCATATATTTCTAACAAAGCATATGTTAGATTAAAATAAATAACAGTAATTATATCTGACTTTGTACAAATAAATATCTATATTAACTAGAAAAATTTTTAATTCTGTGTCTATCAAACAATATGATAATTATGTATATGCTACTGATTTTTTTCTATATAGTTATTTATCTGTTAAAAGAAAGGAGATCAATCTTTCATAATGATCAGAGATTACCACCAGGACAAGACATAACAAAGAAATGAATGCCACATTGCTACTAAAAGAATTCTTGTTCTAATTGAATGATGCTTTATTATTCGCTGAATACACCACTACTATCACACATACATTTTACAAAAAAAACAAGACATTTGTCTAAGAAGATTAATTTCTTCATCGAAAATTAATTCAAATGGCATTGCTTTTAGTGCATTGTAATCGAAACTCTAGCCATACGATTTTTAGTTTTTTTACTGTTTTGGTGTTTTTGAATCTTTTTTTAATTGATTAAAAAAGATTAATGAAGTTTTATTAATTAGACTCTCTTAAAAAATTTGGATTAAGGAAAAAAATGATTTGAAAAATCCTAGAATATAGGAAAAACTAAAATATAAGTTTAAAAACAGATTAGTTGCATCAGAATAGCACAATTGCATCCGTTGTTTAAATAGATTTTTGATAATTTTTCATAAATATAAATGAATAAAATCTTTTTGAAATGTTTTCGAGTAGAGATGAACACTACATATGATCAGAATTTTCGGTTAATTTGGTAATAAATTTTATCGTTGATCTCAGTTTACATGGTCTAAAGGAAGGTCCTAACGAAAGCAATTACGGTATAGTTTCGTTCTGTAGACTGATATGACCATAGGCCGTCACATGTCGAAGGCAATTACGTGCCAATACATAGCAATGCAAATACAGATGGTTTTTATGAGGACAAGTTTTCTGAAATGTTTAATGCCTGAATTTCATTTCTAAATTTGAAATACTTGAGATTCGAATTTATTGAAAATCGCACATAAAAAAGAGAATCTCATAACCGAAGTATAGTTTTACTTCAGATTTTGCTATATCGAGAATTTCTCTTCGAAAAGACGGATGTGTTTATGTTGAGAATCATATATGAAGCAGTCAATTCAGAAAATAAAATTAGAAAATCTATAGTAAAACTGACAATTGATTAGATTTCGATAAATGAAAAGAATAAATTGGTTTTGACAATTATGAATTCATCTATGGAATCTTTTTAAGAAAGAAAGTGATTATTAACCACTATATTTAAAAAAGCAACGCACTCAAAAATTGTTTTTCTTGTTTTGACATAGATTCATGAGATCAAATTTATATTTAGTGCTTCTCAATAAAATTAACCAGAGTTAAAGGAAAATGATAATCTTGAAATACAACTTTTGTTTGTTGAATAAATCGAGCACATAAACATTTAAGTTGACCAACACCTATTTTCTTACGAAGATGTTCTTTGACACGTATATTCGATGCAGTTTCAAGAGGTGTTTCCCCTTGATCGTTAACACAATCGGAATGTGCTCCAAAAGTATTGCAAAGCATATCAATTATAAACAATACAGTATCAATATCACATGTACGTTGAGCTATTAAATGCAATGGAGTATTTCTTTTTGAGTCAACCGTATCAACGTTGGCACCACATTGAAGTAATAAACCAATCGTTTTATGACATGGATATCTAGATTTATAAAAAAAACAGCAACAACCTGATCTTGCTTAGAAATTCAAAAATGAAAACTAGAATACGTACTTGCACAAGGTTATAATATGATTATCATTTAGACCTTGTACTCCTACCATCATACTTAGATGAAGTAGAGTCCAATGTTGTGAGTTTTCTTGAGTTGTATAGTTGGTTCGAACAAATATGACTAATTTTCGATAGATATCTATCATATAAGTAGACAGTCGTTGTTCTTCCGATGCCTATGATCAAATATATATAATTATATAAAAGGTTTTACAACAAATACTATTAGAATGAAAAATAATTTTAAAAAAAGTAGAAAAGTTTAAACTTTTCAAAGAAATTAACCTACGTGACTAATGACTGTGATCAGATAGAAAAGTGTAAATAAGTTGTGATCATTACTACTACCATTTGCAAGTTCATCATTAAGTGCTTTTAAAATTTCTAGTATAGCTTTTTCAGATATAATATCGACATTATTTTTTATCATTTTGGAAAATATATGAACGAAACCACGTAAATGCCATTTATCAAAATTGATGTTATGTTCTCGTCGTATATTAAGTTCATATAACCAAAATTGAAGTGATGCATGATATTGATTTGCATCAGCTAATACAGTACCGTAAAACCGTACAGCATGACGATATCGTTTATTTTTCTGACCTAAAAGTCTTTCTTGTATCAATAAAGATTCAATATGTAATCGAGTATTCGATTCAAATAAAATATGATTAAATTCATCTAATGTTTGACATTCTTGAGAATAATTAAATGCTTCAATAGGTAAAATAGATGGAGATGCTTTTGGAAGGTTCTTTTCTATTCTCCATTTATATGCTATTGTTATGTGTTCTATAGCTTTATCAATATTATAATTTTTCGATTCAATATTTGCATAGGTTGCTCCAAGTATTTCTCTTGCTTCAATCCATTCCATATTTGAACAACAATACTTTTCAAAAGCATCAACTAAATTTTCTCTTGCTTCTAGCGCAGCTAACATTAGTGGACTGATTGCATTGTGAGAAATATTTTTCGTTCCATATTTTAATAGTAGTCGAACAACCTCGACTGAATCACCATCCATACCATAGTGTAATGCTGTTCGACCATCTCGATCAAACTCATTTGGATCACATCCTAATTTATCAAGAAAATATTCTACTATATGTGTGTGTCCACGATAAGCACTTAACATTAAATTCGTATAATTTCCATCTCGAACAAGTTTCATATCAGCACCATGCATAATTAAGTAACGAACAATATCAAGACGTCCGATATACGAAGCAGCACGTAGTGGTGAACTGCGTGTTATCGATAAATGATTTACATTTGCATTACCTTCTTCAACTAATAATTTTACAATTCCAAAATGACCAACAGCTACGGCAACCCATAATGGAGACACGCTGTACATTATATCATGAACAAAATCAAGTTTGATATTCCCTACTGCATCAACATCGGGTTTAAAACGATGCATTAACATACGTACAATATTTTCATGTCTATAAAAACATGCAGCAATTAATAGAGTCCATTTCGATCGTCCATATACATATTGTTGGTTTATATTTTTCTCAGTGTAATAATTTAGATAAGTTTCAAGCGAAAATGCATGACCTTGACGAGTAGCTCGATGCATAAGTTCTTCTTGTTTCTCGCGAGAATATTTAAAAAACATTCCAGCATGGAAATTACCATAACAAGCGTGCATGTTTATGCTGTTAACCCGTTATAAATTTCACTTTGTGCAAACATACACACATGATTCACAAAAGAACAGAACAAAACCAAAACAATAAATATGAATACATGACGAAAGTAGGGCGTCGGAAATCTAAAATAAAGTTTCTGTCAACATACATGATTATTCTTATCAAATCTCCTCAGAATTTTCAATTACAAATCAATACTATAATCATACTGTTGTGAAAATTGACAAACTTACTCCCCCTAACATAAAAACTTGAATAAAACTGATTTGATTGATGTAACAACATGAAAATAATTATTCCATCCGATATATTCATAAACATTAAATTTCTATCTGATTTCTTTCCTATATGAACTATATATAGGTAGCAGTGTGAGAATAGTTTTGAATAACTGTTCAATATACATAGTATATCTTCTTATAGACACAAATTATTGCCATCATGTAAAAATAGATTTCATGTAAGATGAAAACTTTTGGAGTTTGAAAACTAATCAAATTGTATGTTTTTAAAGAATTATCAATTATCCGAATAAGAAAACTTAGAGCTGATTCGGAGCCGGAAAAATAGGCTAGAGAACACATCACGATTTTTTCGAGATAATACAAACACTTCTTTTGAATAGGATACAAAAATAAATTTTCGATTTATTTTAATAATTATTCTTTATACGAACGCTGTCTTATTTTGCATCAAGTCGCTCTAGTATTTTTCAGAAACTAAGCATGAGGATTAATTCTGGTTGAATATGAGCTTAGTTGCTGTGGAGAAGAAGACAAAAAATGAAAAAGGAATATTTCGTTTGTTTCGATCTTTTCTAACTCCATCCCTGGTACTTAGTATCATTTTCTGATCATCCAGGTTAACTCGACTGATGATGGGAAAATAGTAGAGGTTCGGTTTTATAAATCAATAGAAATATTATACTATGATTATGATTGCACTTGCTTTACCTATCCTGATAGCCACTGAGCAAACAATAAAAACACTTATGCAAACGAATGATGTTAGACAACAAAACATAATAAAAAATACTTTTAGAAAAAAAAGTAAATAAAAAACGATAAGAGAATAAAGAAAATGTGGAACCTAGATGATAAGATTATTAATGAAATGTAATAAGGAAGTATTGGTTTTGTCACTATTGTGTAGGTAATATTTTTGTGTACATACATAGAGTTCAATGGTTCCATGAAAAGTAGAACTCGAGGATATATGTGAAATTAATGTTTTAAAGATTACGAGTACAAATAACAGTTTTGATGGCGAACTAAAACATCAGCTTTCTCTACATACAACCGAATCAGAACCATAGTCTTGCTTTCGAGTGCATATAGAGCTGTCGAATTCTATTCAAAAAAAATGACACTTCGTTCAGTTTAGAATCTTTTATTTGAAGAAATCTGCGATTCGTGTTAATATTTTGTTTTCAACACTCACAAACAGATCTCTATTGACAAGAGTTGTAACTACGACAAAAGACAGTCAATTGATACTTTTCTAACAACTAGCATAATAATAAATCGATTTCTAGTAGCTATTTAAATAGGCAACGGTGTAACTTTATACTAGGCTCAATGAAAACAGTCGTATAACTCGTATGGGAATTCATATATCTAGTGAATATACATCACGCTGAGAAATTTGTAAAACGTTATTGTAAATGTTCAGAAATGAAAAAAAAATGGAACGATAAAATAATGACAAAAATATGTGATAATATACTCTTCGAAACATCACGAGATTTATTAATATCAGTCTTTTTCTTGATGAAGAAAAGTTTTTTTTTGTTGTCAATAAGAATAATACGGTTTTCTACGAATATTTATTGATAGAAGTGGTGTTTGAATAGACCGTGTATTTAGTACATTTTTATGATTCATTAGAAATAGATCGTTAGAAACAAATATCTCAACTGCGTGCATCAATGCCGTGTTGACGCATGATCGAAGAATTTGATGAACAAAAGTAAAAAGTATGAATGCTTTCAACTTTGTTCAAATAATTTCCTACAAATAAAAGACTTGTCCACGTAAAATAATTTGTAAAATAATATCATCCCTAAAATTATGGTCTGACAAAAAACATATCTCTTTTATTTTACGGACAATAAAAATAATATAATTACTAGAATATAGCTGCATCGATTGATAGAAATATCCTTACTGAACACTCTATTCTATCTTTACATATAATTTTAAATTAAACTAATAAGTCACTATCAAGTAGTAGTAACGATCTTTTGAATAGATGAAAACTATATAATTAAAGTAGAGATGGATGAAAATATATGTATCGTTAGATTATAACGTGTGATTCTTTTTATTTAGTTTATTGTTGAAGATGTATCTGACCAGTGATGAAGAACTTTTATTGTAGGTTATATGATTCGATAAATTATCGTTTTGCCTAGCATAAAAGTAAAGTATTTTCGATTATTAAATCGCAATGAAATGACCATGACAATACACCATTTTTAACTGCGTTTAAGTACATTTAATGTGTAGACGAGTTTTTATGAAAAGTACATTTTAGTTGGTGAATAAATGTGCAGATGTTTTTATTAAAATCGAGATACTGTTTTGTATTATAGTTCATATAAGAAAGACAGCCGTCGTTTTTCTTCTTCTTCATCAACAATTGCTTCGATAAAATACGGTCTTTCCTCATATGTATAAAAGGATTAATCACTTCTAAAAAAGTTCAATTTCCATCTACTTGTTTTCTTCTTTACAAAACTAATTCAATGCGTTAGTTTATAATAGAAGATATATCCAAGTTCATATTTTCTATACACAGAACTCTAGTATTAATACAAAAAGTAGTGTTGTATTTTCATTCAGCACACAATTCACTATCAACATGTGATGAAGACGTTGATCAATCAATCATTGATTTTCAGTTTAAAAACAAAACTCTTATCACCTATTCAAACTTTGATACTGATTCTGTGTAGAGTCACTATTCGACATGTGGTATCTAATTATTGACTTTCTCGTTGCTTATAATAAAATAAAATTGATGTATTGATTCTCAATAGTACTGATATTCAGTTGTATAAAATAAAATTCTATTAACTAAAATATTCAAAATTGAGACTGACTTTAAATGTTACATTTCTTCAAATAATTTGTAATTTCTATTATGAAGTATGATTGATATTTTTTGTATTAGTTATATTGGAAATCATTCTTTTACATTCGAGATAATAGGCAAAGTGATAATCAACGCATTGATTTCGATTTTCTGAGCTAACTAATGAATGAACTAAGAATTATAACACTTCCACTAAAGATTCTGCTTCATTAATAATTATCAATAGGACACGATTATGAAAAGACATCAGTGAATGGTATTATGAAATATACTACTTAAACAATTCAACACATAAACTTTATCCAAATATGAAAAAAAATTAACGATGAAATAGCATTTTTTTAAGAGTTTAGTAGGATAACTAGTTACAAAATACTTTCTAATATTAGAACTCCTGAATATTCACCCTTTGGTTCATGATTGGTCAACATTTGGTTATCGATCTCATAATTATTATTATTATTATGCAATAAATATTTTCATAAGAATGAGAAAAAGAAGTTTGCAATATAAGAATTTTCCAACGATTAGATTGTAAAACTTAAACTGGGTTTGTTTTTACATAATCTCGACAAACATAAATTATAAATTCTATTGAAAGTCTCAAAAACAGTATTATAACTATATCTAGTCCTTGTTTTTTAAAACTTTATCATTTGAAATACATGTTTTTTTTTTAAATTTTCATATCGTTTAAAAAATATATTTATAGATTTCTGAATCGTCTAAAATATTGGACGTTGTTATTTCTTTGGCGGATATTAGTTAATTTTCTAAAACTATTGAAATCATAATGATAGAACTTTTCTGTTTCTAAAAATAGTAAATGCTTATCAGTTTCATTATTTCTTAGGAAAAAAACCATTTATGATATTGAATAGCACATGAATGAAATTGAATAAAGTCAAATATAATGATGCCTGTTATTTGATACGGGTTAATTAATATTAAAATAATATTGAATATTTTATGATTTATGTTCGTTCTAAAAATAAAATCTTCATCGAAAATTTAATTCATCCGCGATATATCAAAATTGACAATAATATGAAGATGATTTCTTTTTGTTTTTTTGATTGTATATTTTATTTTTGTCGAACATGAAACTATTTCAATGAAAAGATTTAAAGGAAAGTGCATTTATTGATCCATAGGCCCACTGAGAGAATCAACGAAATCTTTCATATAAAGTTGAGATGGAGCTTTTTCACTAATTTCCCTTTTGTATGTTGATTTTGAAGATTTGTTTCTCCACATAGGCAATGTAAGAGGAACAACTGCGTCAGCTGGAATTCGACAACTAAATCTATAGCGTCCAGGAAAAAGTGTTGTTGTTACTGTTGATGTTGTTCGAAGAGGTTGCTCATAAGAACTACGATATTCACTATCAAGGGTATGATGGCCTCGATTACGCCAAAAAGGACGTGATCGATTGTAAGCCAATGGTAGAGGAAATCCTTGAGGAGAACCTGAAAACAAAAATCTCCTAGATTATAAGAAAAATCTAAGCTTTTTATCTACCAATATAATCTGTTTGATATGTTGAATTCAATTGATTTTTCAATGCTTGTTTGGTTTCTTCGGACACAACCGGAGAAACTGTTACCGGTCGACGAGGCCAATGAGTGAATTGCGGATTAGGATGAGGTCGATGAGCTCGAGGCGTATTTGGACGAATAATTGATTCTGGTTGAGTATCCTTTTGATGTGGATAATCTACTGTATATGATGATACACCTACTGGATCATTTAATTGATAAGGACAACCAATCAAAAATTGTTGACCATTTGGAACACCTTCGTCAATCGTTAATGATCTTTTCAAGGAAGAAAATTGTCGTTGATATGTTGTTTGATAGGATCTGCTTCTAGCAGAACGATAAGGTGTGCTAGGTAAAGATTGAATACAAGCTTCCATTTTCTTTTGTACACCTAAACTGATGCAAACAACAGCCGCCAGCAAGAACACATTATGGAATTAAAAAATGATGCTTTTCAAATAATCATAGAAGAAGAGAATAACAGAACGGAAAAACTTCTCCCTGACGACCTATTCAATCGAACAGCAATCGTTGATCGAAGGGAGAAAAGAACTTCGAATGTTTGACAACAATAAATCAATGGCAAAGTGAAATAAAAGTGTGAATAGAAAAGAAAAAATTTGCTTCTTCAAAGTTGACGAAAGTGTATTCTATTAGCTACGCTAGCAATGGGGATCGTCGATTTGAATACCAAGCTATTTTCACAGAAAAAAATTATTAATTAAGGTATTTGGAATTTCTTTTGCGATCAATAATTAATCGTTTTTTTTATAGTTTATTATGATTGAAAAGAAATGAAAAAATAATATTCTAGTTGAAATTTATGCATGAATGTTGACAACAAGACTTACAAGATAGCCGTTGCAAATTAATGGAAAAAGAAAAAGAATAATGAGAAATAAGAACATGAAAAGATCGAACATTCCAACAAGGATATTGAAATCAAACTACCAACATTAGATCATAAAAACGAAACAAACGAATGTTAAAAACTAAGGATTGAAGCATAAATTTGAGTCAAGAGAGTTAGTAAGCATTACTGAATGACAACAAAAATCTTCAACAAGACTAAGTACTCTTCAAACGTTCTGCTTTTTTTATAGCATACAATTTAACAATACAAAAAGTTATTGCTAAAACGCATGGAATTTCATACATTCTAAGTAAAATTGTTTTGTTGTTTGTTCTGCTTCATTTTTGATAGAATCAATGTGATACTTTTCATATGTTTGACTATTCAAAAACAAACTAAATACATAGTGAATAGACAACCACAGATATCATGTTATTTTATACCAGTCATAGGGATATCTAAAAGGATGTTCTTTCAAATTCTTTCTTTTTAATCGGTGTCAATCGAAAAGGCTAAAGTGAGGTTTTTATAAGAGGTTTTTGTTTATCAAAAATAATATGTTGAATTTTTTACAATTAGGAAAATATAACTTGATTGTTCATTTCTCTACTGTAGAACACAAAAATTGTTGATTATTAAAGTAAAAAAGAATGTTAAATGAAAGAAAACACTTCTTTCTTTTATTTTCTTTGCATCAATCAGTCGAGCAAAAACTAATTAAAATAGAATTACATTTGTTTAGTTACTACGGGCTACTTGTTACTACAATAGAAGAACATAAAAATGGAATTTTTTCTTTTGATATTTAAACATATTGATTATTAAAGATATATTCAAAGCTAAGTTCTCTATTAGTACAGAAACATAACAAATATATTGTTTCAATTATACTGATAAGTTTTGGGGTGAATTTTGTTTTTCTTAAATAACATATCGAGTCAACATTATGAATTGTAATGCTTGTTTTTATGTTCATGAGATTACTTCTAATAAAAATAAAATTCATTTTACATTATTAGAATAAATGTATGTAACTTAATTTTTGATCAATAGTAGAACTAGTATAGTGACTTAGAATAATACAGTTACTTATTCTAGAATATCACTGGTTAAAGTGGTCACGCAAATTCAATGTTAATATATTGCCAATATTTAATATAGTAGAAATTCATGTCTCTATACGATCACAAAAACATTATCTAACAGAGATTTTACTGTAAAATTTTAACAATTGTCGAAATGACACTTGTTCACTGTAGACATAATGGATATGTTTAGCTCGAAGTTTTTAAATATATAAATTATATTGTGTTTCACGTAAATAAGTACAATCCAAAACAATTATAGTGATATTGAATACAAATAAATCCCAGTTTCATACAAGAAAAACGAACTTAGTGCCGATAAGCAATATTAGCATTTCGATTTTTACCAAACACATCGTAATTTATGTTAAATTGACGTTGAATCATAGCAAATTAAATAGTAAATTGAAATCAGAATTGAATGTCATTTGTTTTATGTCAAATTTTGATCGAGATCTTATCGTATATTAATTCATATCACGAGTAACGAATGTGATTGTTTATTAGCGTAAAACATCTTAAATTAATATCACTGATTCAATTCTATGTCAATATAATTCAATTTTCAATAAAGAACTGATGATATTACTTTGAGCATAATGTTTTCGATATATTTTCATTGTTAAATGGTAATAAACGTTTCATCAAATATATTCTTATGGAATCCGACTATTCATATGATATGGATTATTATTTGAATGATTTCATAGATATTTACAAGGAAAACCCATCATTCAATCGACATATTTACCAATGCTTTCCACATCGTAGTATAAAAAGATATTAATTATTTTTCAAACTGATCATTTTACAAAAACAAAAATAGCATATTAATCTTTGAATTATTTTGTGATTTATATAAAAATTCCCATTCAAGCATTTTTTTAGTAATGTAAAAACAGATAGAATGAGAAGAACTAAAAGCATTTCTATGTAAAAAAAAAATCATAATCAAATAATGATTCTACTGTAGATTTACTCGCACCAAACATCGTTTATCATATTGATATTATCCCAATTTAACATTAAAAAACACACGATGATTATTACCACACAAAAGTTTTGTTAAGAAAAAAATTAGAAAACAATGTGTTTCATGCTTTACTGATATCGAACAAAGAAAACATTCATGGTTAAGCGAAAAAAACGGTTTACAGGATTTACTGTCCATTGATTGAATAACGTTTTTTTTTCAATTAGCGTTTTTCTCGTTTGAAGATTTCTGTCCGTTGATTGCCTCGAACAATAGAAATGAACAGAAAAATATTTATCGCAATCAACTATGTATATTTAAAAAAAAAAGAATTCAAACAAATATATGAGGAAATAACAAAGAGAATAAGGAATTGATTAATAATTAAGCCAAAAAATATGAATGGACTTTCAACTTTTTGGTAGACACTGAAAATATCTAAGTTTAGCGGCTTTTAAAAATGGTGGAATATCGAGACGACCTTCATCATAACGCTGGCATAAGTTAATTAAACATTCATCTGCTATAACTTTATTTTTTCAACGCTTTGGAGTTGGAGTTCCCATATTTTCTCGTAATCTTGAGATAGATGCTAATGATTGTTCTTTTTGCAACAAATCAATTGTAATATAAATATTGGGATGCGGAGCATTTACATGCTTCTTCGATCGAGAATGACGACCCTCCAAATAATTAATAGTGCACGGTAAAATATTACGATAATGGTTGTACATATACGGTGGAAATTTACGTAAAGGTTCATATGTATTATGAAAATAGTTAAGAAATTCCTCAATGCTTGGATACAGGTCGAGTACGGATTAAACATTGTAAAACCCATAGCATATGATTCAATGGTAATAAAGATAATGCTGCAAAGGATCGAAACCATTCGCGGAGATTTTCATCGTTTTTATAAGCTGTTTTTAGACCAAGATCAACAAATTTACGAAATAAACTCTGTCCATAATGAAATAAACAACCTCGTACAATAACAGTACCCAAGTCAATGATTCTGGAGGACGGATACCGTAGGAACCGACCGGAAAGATGCGAAAAAATCACCGTATCTGACCGGAAAGTGGAAGCAGTATTCCGGTCGGAAATTGACGGATTTTTTTCCGGTGTATTCCGGTCAAGTTCCAGCCGGAAAGCACAGGAAACTGACCGGAATCCATAGGAAAAAAATCCGGTAATTTCCGACCTGAATACTGCTTCTACTTTCCAGCGATTTCCGGCCGTTTCTCATCGTACCTCTACGACCTGGGTAGGATAATTTTTAGTAAACACATTATAAACAGCTAGCTCAAAATCAATTGTAATTGTTCTTAATCTAATAGGTAACCTGAACTTGAACATTTTCTTAAAAATAACTGTAAATAAATTTGTATAAATTTGCTCATTTTTACCAGTAAGTAGCGCGAAAATACATGGTGTTGATATTCCATCATAATAAGTATGAATTGAATGCATTTGGTAAAAAATAGATGGACAAGTGTAGAAAGTACGATCGCCGTACCAATTTTCATGTTGTGATAAATAAATCTTATCGTTATAAGAAGAGAAAACTAGTGAACGAACGCCACCAAGTGGCCCATCACATAATAAAAATGATTCGCCTAGTTTTGTTTTGCAGTAAACTTCGGGTAATGGATATGGCAACTGTTCCATTGATTTTGGGGTTGATGGGAGAGTCTTACGACGTTGTTTTTGTAAAGTGTTTTTAATTGTGGCAATAGCAGGCATATTTATAAGCAAATCATTAGATTGAGATTGACTATTAATTGCATGAAATACTTCTTGAACTATACGATCAATAGGACTAGATTCTTCAATAGCCTTTAGTTTTAAATTTTATCGCATTTCTAACACTTCTTTATCAGTTTCGTCAGGTAGATGCGTATGACCTACACGAACAATTGCTGATAAATCTAAGTAACTTGTAGCTGTTATTAGCTCTTGTTTAGGGGTTATGTAGCAATGGTAGAACTAATATTTAGTCTGCCAAAAATAGAGAGCTAAACATGTTTTAATAATAGACTTTGTCGTCGTATCATATATAGAATATATTGAGTATCGAGTATTCGATACTATAGCACATCAACAACTGCGCAATAACGAAATACAAAAAGATAATCACGAGATGAATCATAGTTGAGAGATTACGTAACGAATCAAATTAGAGATTCAAGAAATAGATAATACGAGAAACGTTTAGCGTCAGTGAGTGTCATCTACTGACGCTAACAGCTGTTGTTTGACATTTAGCACATATCCAATATCCCGAACCATTTTGATTCTTACGTTTCAAAGAATATCAGTAACAGATGTAGCACAATTGTCGTTTATCATGGGTAGATTCAGTAAATATAGCAGACGTTTTTAGCAAGAGTACCCACGGAGAAAAAAATTATACAAAACCACGGTTTGCTCTGAGAAAACCGCGGTATTATTTTGATCCCGTTTAAAACCGCGGTTATCAGCGGCTTTTCAAACCGCGCTCAAGACAAACCGCGGTATGCACACTCATAACCGCGGTTTTCATTATAGCGGTTTTCAACGGTTTTTTAAACCGCGGTGTACTCGATAATAACCGCGGTTCTGAGTATAGCGGTTGTTAACGGTTTTCCAAACCGCGGTGTACTGGACAATAACCGCGTTTCAGAAAACCGCGGTGCATGCCAAAGTGTCAAGGAATGTGCAAGGACATTCGAGATGTCGTGCCCCACAAATTCTTGCAAATTTGACTTATGTCAAATACATAATATAACAACTGTACAAAGACACTTTGCGGAAATGGATTTCGAGAGAGATCACTACACAGCCCCTTGAAGGGCGCCACATCTGAAACCTTCAAGGTTATGGTCGGCACGCCTGCTCCTGTTGAGTCTAGTGTATCGAAAAAAACCGCGATTTGAAGCGGTTTTTGGATCTAACGGTAGTCAGACCATTAATGCGTTTCAAAAAAACCACCCAATAACCGCGGTTTTCATCGGTTTTCACAACCGCGGTATGCGACGGTTTTCAAAATCGCGAAAGTCAAACCATTTATGCGTATCTGGAAAACCGCGGTCCTGGGCGGTGTTAGAGATACGCATAAATGGTTTGACTTTCGCTATTCGAAAAAACCGGCTGAAATCGCGTTTTTTTTGACCGGTGATTACCGCGGTTTTTCGAAAAAATTTTCTCCGTGGGTATGATACGAAAATTATGTTCTTTGAATTTATATATAGTTTTTATAAATTTTTGTCATATTAATGACTATTTTACCCTCCAATTTGATGAGCATCCGTCATTTTAAATTGAAAATTTATTCAATAGTTCGCTCATTGGTGACTTTTTTGTTTTTCCACATTTATGTAATTTTTTGTTCAGAAAAGGGATTGGCTGTCAAGACCATTACTAGTTTATTATTAATGGACAGTAAATTCTCAAACAAGAAAAACGCTAATTGTAAAAAAAAGTTATTCAATCAATGAACAGTAAATCCTCATACAAAAATAGCGTTAATTGGAATAATATTTTTCCAATCAATGTACAGAAAATCCGTGGACAGTAAATCCGCGGACAGTAAATCGTGTACATACAAAAAAACATAGCAGAAATGTATGATGCGTACAAAGACAAAATCGATATTTAGCGTGTGCATCATACTAATTAGGATGCAGACATATTAATCGATCATTTTAAACGAGAATATTTAGAATAAATAGCGGGAACTCAGTTAAGTGGACAAAAAGAAAAGAAGCAGATGTATCTGATAAAGACTGAGAAATAAAATTCAGAAGACACTCGGTTATGAATATATAAAATTTATGCATTACGTTTTATACTTTCTCTTGCTGCGTTTATTAAAGGTACTAGACTTTGTAATGGTTTTGCCATTTTTAAAAATGGATGCTATTAAAACAAAACAAAAGAACATTTAAAGTAATCTATTTATAATTTTTGTATAGATAAATACGAACCTGCAATAGTTGAGATGCAGTCGAACGTTTATCCACATCAACTTCAAGACATTGATCAAGAAAATCTTCAAATAATGGCGATAGTTTTTCTCGGCCTACTATTTCTGGTTTTCCATTAGTAGCAATTAGATAAAGAGCCTAAAATCATTTAAAAGAAAAAAAATTCTAATTTAAATTTGATTAAATATTATCTCACTCTTAATGGACTTTCATTAAGATATGGTGGCTCTCCTATAAAAATCATATCAATTAAAATCATGAATACAAAACAAAAATCTCTAAATAATTATTTGCCTTCTATCATTTCAATAGCCATGATACCTAAGCTCCCTATAATTAAATCAAAAAACATTTTTCTTGTTTGTTGAATATTTCATTTTTAATATCATACAAATATCAACTTTTGGTCCATACTGTTTTCGTGTGACTACCTCTGGTGCCATCCTGCATAGAAAATATTTAGTATTTAGTATCTTTCAAAACTTTTATAATCTAAATCTTACCAATAAGGTGTTCCAACCATCGTTTGTCGTTTTGTTTGATCTTGAGTAATTTGTGCGCAAAATCCAAAATCAGTTAATTCTATATAGAAAAAAACAATTGTATTTATACATATACAAATATATATATATATATATCAGGGTTATCAAATACAAATTTTAGAAATCAGGGAATTTTTGTGAAAAATCAGGAGTTTTTCAGAATTTTTTTGCTAAATCAGGAGAAAAATTAGGAGTGTTTTTTTACACTCAACGGTCATTCGATGATTTTTATCTGATAACTTTCGATTTTTCACTAATAGATGCATTAACCTCTTTTCTGGTAATGGGATTTATGCTGAAAATTTTCCTTGTAGACGAATTAAAATTGAACATAGAATGCTGATTTCATAAAATTTATTTAAATAGTTAAATAAAACGTATTCATTAGCATACATAGTAACTAGATGGTATTCGAGTTTCACTCGTATACGAAATGCGATGCGAAGCAGGAATCTGAATCTCCTATAAATAATCTTCAATTCAGAAAAATGTTGAATACTTTTTATGTAGCCATAATGTTATTCATCACTGAGAAAACTCTATTCTTACTTAGCGATACATTCTTAAAGATTGATTTCGATTGCACAATTAATTATCTCAATGATTCATTATCTAAGATCAGCTGTAAATGAATAGACAAGAGTGGCTAACATATGTTGGTGACGTCACTTTAATGAACTTGCAACAAATTTCTTTCATTTTCGTCATTTTGGAACAATATTTGCGACTGAATGGAACTCCAGATTGAAGTTTCGAAAACAGATGTAAAAAGTTCCATCTTGATACTTTCATCTCCCGTTTCAATGACTTTTCTATGATTTATGGTTCTCGAGATCATTGCGGCACAAAACGGCGAGATGTGATGCATACTACGGGCGCATCAGCTCAAGCTCAAAAGTTCAGCTGAGCCGAGCGAAAAAGCTGTTCGAACGTTCATTTCGGTAGGAGCTGATTAATTTGAACAGTTCGTTTCAAAAGAGCTGATCTGGTCGAACAGCTCTCTCTCTCAACAACTGATTGACGTTATGCCAAAAATACTACCCAAAATCTTTTTGAATTCACTTTAAATAACATATACAATTTTTCAAGGGCCATCTTCAGAAGTTCTTGATAACTTTCCAAAGATTACTAAAAGATAGCAAGTACACTTTTTCGAGAGCTACTTACTATTAGAAACTCTAATTATCTATCATTTTTTCAGAAGTGATACTTACAGGTTTTTCAGCGATGTCTGGAAGTGGTATTTAAAGCATTTATGAGGCACAGTGTAATACGAATGTTGAAGTGTATGGACAGAAATTTGCAATCCCTGTTCTCAGCGTCACAGACATGATTAGCAACGATTTGTCATAGACGTAGCAAATATGTTCAGTTTTCTTTAAGAGAAAACGAAAATTTGAAAGAAGCAACACGTGCGCAACTATATCAATATAAGAAAAAAATCATTCATTTAGTTTAAGGGAGACACAAACAAATTTTGGGTAGCATTTTTGACCTAATGCCAATCAGTTCAGTTTAGAAATAAGAACTGTTCAAATCAGATAAGCTCTTTTGAAAGGAACTGTTCAAATTAATCAGCTCCTACCGAAATGAACGTTCGAACGGTTCCTTCGCTCAGAGCTAAAGCTGAACTTGTGCACCCCTAATGCGTACGTCGAGAAAGCAAAAGCAAAAGAAAACTCGCGACGGACTACATAAATGCTATGCTTCGCATCGCATTAAAAACTACTTAGTCAATTTACTCAGCAATTCGTGGCACGTTTGCGACGTAACTCTACTTAAATCTAACAATCGAATATATGTTTCGAAAGATCTGATTCATTTAAAAGATAATCATAGAGTTCTAGTCAAGTAAAATAGACAGTGTTGCCAGATCTCCACATCTTGTGGGAAAATTCCAGATTTCGAAAGTTTTTGCGAATTTTTAAAGCTTTTCTTGATTTTTTTCTAGATTTCGAAAAACAAATTCCGCAAGTTTTTGGATTTTCGAAGTTGACATCAAGCAGCTTTCTTGGATGTGCACTTTTTTATTTAAATATATGTTGTAGATACGTATGTATAAAGAGTATTTTTGTTTCGAATCTGTTAGAGTAAAACGTACTTTAAATGAAAAAACGAACCCAAAAAACCTTTCCGCAGTTTTTCAACATTTGAAAAAAGCTTCGCAAGTTTCCGGACTTTTCAAGCTCGACATCTGGCAACACTGAAAATGAGTGTTCATTTTAATCTTGAACTCAGCACCAACTAAATCATGGCTCATTTGATTTCGACTATCATTCCATAGATTTGTTCTTTTCTCTTGGAAATCGCTACAGATTCAAAACGAAGCTAATCGTTACATTACAAAAATCAGGAGAAATCAGGAGAAAAGTTTCAAATCAGGAGATCCCTGGTCAAAACAGGAGATTTGGTAACCCTGATATATATATATGCAATAATTCTCATGTGAACAGATGAAAATAAAATTGAATACTTACTGACATTTCCTTCATTTCCCAAGAGGATATTATCGCTTTTAATATCTCGATGTATAACATGATTTTTATGAAGAAATTCTAAAGCTTGTAAAACTTCTCGACAAACTGCTGCAATGTGTCCTTCTTCCATTATAGTTTCTGTAACAACATCAGTTAGTGATCCACCAGGAAGATATTCCATTACAACCTAAATAGAATTTCAATGATAAAAAGATACTCTTTCTTTGTTCTTTGGCATCTTCTTTACCCAAAGTTCCTCATCAACTAGATATGAATCTTTATAATTAACAATGTTAATATGGCGATTATGTTTCATAACAGCTATTTCATTAATGATCAATTCTTTTTTTGGTTGATTTGCTAAATTCATTTGTTTAATAGCAACTTCTTCTCCAGTTGCTAATTCATAGGCTAATAATACTGTTCCACTTGCTCTGCAAAAAGAAAAGAAAAGAAAAGACAGGAAAATATATTTGAATACGAAAGTTTCTATTGATAAAAAAAAATTTACCCTTGTCCAATTTTATCTTTACTCTTATATTTTTTATTTGGATCGCCATGAGAAATAATTAATCTTAGTTTTGCATAAATCTCTTCATCACTCAATTGTTTACGTTTTGTTTTATCAATGTCCGTGGGTATAGATGAATTGGATTTATTACTATCATCATCAATTGGTCTTGTATACTAAAAAGAAAAACCAAATATTTCGTTGTCACTATTCTCTCACTAATATATTTATGTAAGTATTGACATACAACGCTTTTAGTTTTTTCTGGTCTCGTAGCAATCGGTGGTGGCATTTCCTCATTATCATGACGATTTTTAATTCCATTTGATATTTGTTCTTGTGACTATGGAGAAAATATGCTTTTTTCTCATTGAAAAAAATGTTTTATTATTACCGATGTTGATCTATCAGAAACAAGAATGACTGTTTGTCGAAATTTATCCGCTAAATCACCGGATATCGGTGGTGTTAAATCTAAAATAATCATCAGCTTGACCTTTTAGTTAACTATGATTTTAAAATGTATACTTTTACAGCTTGAATACATAAATTTTGATTCTCTTTTATGTGCAGAATGTTGATAAAAATCTAGTGCATCGATAACTGCTTGTGGATTTTGTTTTTGTTCTTGTTTTGTTATTTTAGAACTTTGTAATAAATTAGACCATAGTTCTGGCATACCATCAAATTCACCTGTAGATGGATTGTATGTGACATGTATAGGATGATTAAAATTTGTTGGACGTGATATTGTTAATTTTGATGGATCTTTTTTTGACCATTCTATAAGATTGTTAAGTATTAAAATGACGTGAAAAATCGATGAATAAGTAGATATTATTTACCTTTACTAGTTGCTTTTTTCTTTTTATTTGATTCCTCATCTGGTAGACGTGGTAAAGGTTTCAATTCGAGATTCGATGTCGAACTAGAACAGAAACATAGTAAGATAGTAAAATTACTTCATCTTTATCAATGAAGATGTATATTTACCCTGAGATGGAATCAATGCGTACAGGAGGCGGTGGTGGCCGCTGCTCATCCATCATCAATTTCTAAAATAAATCTGCAAAAAAAGCAAGACTCAAAATAATACATATTCATCTCATAAACAAGACAATGATTTATCATTAGTTACATTTACATTCATATACTATTTCGTATTGTAAATTCAACAACAGACATCACTCAGAAGGACAAGTTCGGCTTTTTCCATTTGTTTATTCAAATAACCAATCGATCACAGGTCCGATTTCTGTATTCATTCAGTATTGATATTACTCTAAGAAAGTTATCACTTAAGAATATCTTAGTTTTCATAGATACATAAACGTTCGATAGGTGTAACTAAATTTTTAGATAAGACTTCAACACTGTATTCGATGTAAAATACGTCAAGATACGGTTTGTATTTGTGACCAGAAATAAATGACAATCAAGCAGCTGATATTTTCGAGTAATCTTTCCAAATTTCTTAGGGTTTTGATTTAGTTTTTAATTATAAGTATAAAGAAGTCGAGGAAAACAATAGAAATTACCTCAGTAAGTTATATGAAACTGATCATCAATGGTGTGAGTGGAAGTGACATCTGTTCTGAGTCGCTATTGTGTAATAACTGTGTCTCTTCCTTCTATCGTAAACATTGGATGATCTGACAGCTACTTCCTTTTTTTTTTGATGATTTCACTAATTTTTATATCGTTCTTTTACAAAGTCTGCCTTTTTATGTGTACTAATGACAAAAAGAACTCAATGATTTCCATATATATTGTAATCTTCACACTTCGATATTTTTTTCATAGTCAAGTATGTCATTTAATTAATAACTATTCTAAACAGAACATTCATCTTAACTTGCATCGACTAATATAAATCATATTTTACTTGTACTTTCATCGATACACTCAAAGAAAAACCTCGAAAAAGAAAAAAAGCGATATGCATCGTTAGTTTTTCGTTCCTACATTGTCGCAATATATTTTCTTCATTTATTCACAGTTTTTGTTGATTCCTTATCAGTGTGAATTCTCTTCGACCTTTTCATTCCTATGCAACGAATATCTGTACGAAGACAACAGCTTGATAATCAAAATAACAAACGATGGTCAACATCCATTATCGATAATAATGATCAAGAAGAACAAATATCATGTCAATCATCATGTTTAACATTGCTCACTAATAAACTTGGAATACCACAAGACAAAGCGTTAGTAAAAACGACTTATTTATTTTCTTTTTCTTTCAATATATCTTATTGCTTTAGAGAACGTGCATGTGTAGCCACTGGTTTTCGTTCAGTTCAAGCTGCTACTGATTGGTAAGAGGTAAACATTCAAAATGGTAAATGCCAATCTTTTTTCCTTTTCTTGTCTTAGGCTTCTTCAACGACGTAGTGATGATAGATTGATTCGAACTGAATTTATTATACTTCTTTGTCCTGATGAACATCTTAATGAAGAGATTCGAACATTTAATGGTGAACTATTTCGTTATCTTGCCAAGGGAACTACTTTATTAAATGATCGTCAATATTTACGTGCTTTTAAATTATCTAGTTTTTTTCATGTAAATATTTGTAAGGATAAATTTATTAGTAAATAACTTTTGATTATATTTAATTAGATACCTGATAGACATGTCCATACATTTCATAAAGTATTTGATTCTGTTATGGAACAATACCACAGGTTATTTAAACAATTATTACGTGTTATTTTATATACAACAAATGATTATCTTATGCTTATACCTGATACTGAAACTAAAAATATTGTTCAAAATATTTTCGATATGTTGAAACAACAATTTGAAAAAATAGGCATATTTAACTAAAATAAATTTATGTCAAATGTTAATTTATACTTATTTTTAGTACCAACTGTTTCAATATTACCTGCAAAGAAATTAGCACATTTGACTCTTACTCATGGTTTGTCATCTTTATTTTATCTATCTACTGATCAACGAGCATCACTATTACAATTTGCACGACTTTACTTTGATCTTGATCGTCCTGTAAATTGGAGTCTTCGATTATATTCACGCGAAAAATCTTCTGTGAATGAGGTTAGTTCTTTTATATTTGACTTTTATTGACAGAATCAAATAAAAACAATTTATTTCTTTTTTGTTAGACTGTATATCGAGTTGTTTCATCAACAAAAGAGACAACTATTAACAAATGTCTTTTATTGAAAGCGAATGATCTGTTTATGGTACTTGATAACGGTCGAATAGGCGAACAAGAAAATGTCTTTGGTGAGTAAGCTTTAATTAAGTTGTCTTTTGTCTTCTTTTCTGTTAGCTATATATCTTCGCTTCTCGCTCTTTCGCTTTCTTCCCTATCATCTATCAAGAGAAAGAATAAGAATAAGAATAAGAATATTTCATCATGCATCTATGTGTTTATGTGGCCTTTGAGAGACTCTTCGCTTTCTCTCTTACATGCGTATAAAATGTTCTTCGTTTCTTTAACAACGCACAAGACACAGTCACCTTCGATGCTTCTTTGCTGGATGTGCGTTGCACGCACACGAGAGAACGAAGAGAGAGAGCGAGAGAGAAGGAGAACAGCAAATGACGAGCGCACACAAGCTGCATCATAGCACAACAAGCGAGTAGTAATAGTGGTAGTAGTCGTAAGAGTAAGAGTAATAGTTAAAGTAGAGTGCTGCTAGTAACGTCGGCTCATTCTTTCTTTCTTGCTTTTGAGTGAAGCGCGGGTGAGTGTCGCGTCGGCAATAGTGAGGTTGTGTGCTTCAAGATAGAAGAAGACGAGTTCTAGATAATGCTGGATATGCTTTCGCGAGATGCGACAACGAATTCACCAACAACAAATGGTACTTCATCAACAAAGCCAGTTCGACGTTTTCATCAACGTGCATTGATTTGGGACTTGGAAGAGACACGAGCTTTATTAGATTTACTTAAAGACGAAAGAATATTTAAAGCTATTGAAAGTGTTCGAACACGGGAAATCTATCATGAAATTGCTGAACGTCTGAGACAAGCTGGTTTTAATCGTGATTGGAATCAAATACGCGGTCGCGTCAAAAATTTAAAGTTTTCATATAAAAAAGCTCGTGCTTTACATGAAGAACATGGCCAATCTACATTAACTTGTCGTTTCTATGATGATCTTCATTACTTATTTGGCCATAAATATAAACGACAACGAAGTAAGAAACGTTCGTTACAACAACAACAACAGCATCAACAAAAATTACAAACTAATATAAAGACAGAGAATGAAGAAGGAGAAATCATTTCAAATATAAATAATAATGAACCCGATGATATTACTGATGATGATGAAGAGGTAAAATAGTTTTATTATTCAATAGAATAGTATTTTATTTTATTCTCAGTCGATGAATGAGGATGATGAACAACAAAATTTATATGATGATGTTTCGCCTGATTATATTCAGCGACCAGAAGATCCATATCCAATGCTTCAATCGACTCGAACTAATTCGACTATAAATCAAAACGAAGATTCAGATACAAATCATCCCTATAAAATCAACGAAGATCAAGAACAATTAAGAACAGATGAAATGGATTTTTATATTAAATCTATGCCACCATATAAACATCAAGCATATCTTATTGATGATGTCCTTCAATCGGTTTTTAATAAATTTCTTGTTGCACAACAACAATCTGAGCAACGTTTTATGTCATTTATTAATGAGCAAAGACGTAATGAACAAGAACGTGAAGAAAGAATTCATAGAGAACAACGACAACATCAATTAGAACTTATACAACTTATTATCAATCAAGGTAGACGAAGATATTCTACGAAATATCAAATAAACTATGATTCGACAACTAAGATAAATTATTAGAACTATTCATTAGAATTCTAGTCTAGAAAATATTAGTTTCCAAAGAAATTTATTATTTTTATATTAAGTAATTTAATATGTGAATTATATTTTTATTTCTAGGTCGCTCTCATGCAACAGGCGAAGAAGGTTTATATGCTTTGAAAAATTTAAGGAAAACATCTGAAACAGATTCATGGACTTTACAAAAGTAAATTTTGATCTATAATTCTATTTTATGTTTTATGTTGTTTTTCTCTATTCGAGATCGTCATCGTTAGTAAATGAAAATTCTTCCACAGATTTAATTGATCTTTCAGAAACCGATATTTCACCGCCAACTGATGAAAAAGATTCCAATAATCAAAGTGAAGTTCGAAATTTTGCAAGAAAAATAGCAGTAGTTCCACGATTGAATCAAACAGTACATATTTTTATATCTTTAATTTTTATTTATTTCAAATCAATTATTGTTTAGAATGGTAGATTAGATGTATTATCGTCTACATCAAATCCAGGTTTAATTCGTCTATTTTGTATTCGTCATGGTGAACGAGTTGATTTTGCATTTGGTTCATCTTGGCCAGAATTAGCCTTTGACAAAGCTGGTATTATTACCATTTTAATTCTTTTTAACATTTGTTTGTTTAAAATTGCATTCATTTGACTATTTAAGGAAATTATCAGCGATTGAATTTAAATATGCCATTATCTTTACCGCGTCGTCGTAACCCGTTTCGAGATTTTATTGGCGATTCACCTATCACTGAGATTGGTGTGAGTCAAGCTCGATTAACTGGTGAAGCATTAGCTGCTAATGATTCTCTTGCACAATATTGTTATTCATCACCAGCATTTCGATGTATTCAAACAGCACATTATATTCTTCAAGGTCTAGTTTTCTATCAAGGTAACTAAAATAACAAATTTGAATTTATTTCAGGTATGGGAATCGAAGATCGAGTGAAAATTCGTGTGGAACCTGGTTTATTTGAATTTTTGGGTTGGTATGAACGTGGTTTACCAACATTTTTTAATTCGTCTGATATGAATATTAATGAAGAAGAAGAAACACATTTATACAATATTGATAAAAACTATCGACCGATTATTTCATTAGAAAAATTATCTCGAGATGAAAAATATATTGATTATTACAATCGATCATTCAAAGTTACACAACAAATAACTGATAAACATAAATTGACTGGTAGATAAATCAAAAACAAAATAGAGAATTTATTTTTCTTTAAAATCGTTAATTTTTTCAGGAGCAAATATATTTTTCATTGGTCATGCAGCAACACTTGAAGTTTGCACACGTCAACTATGTTCACTTCCACCTCGATCTTATTCAGATTTTAATGGTGTTATTAGAAAAGTTTCTTATTTAGGGTTACAACTGTGTGAAAGAAATCCATCAGATGGACAATGGACATTGAAAACACCACCTATACCACCATTACAACATGCAAATAATGTTTCATTCGATTGGCAAACAATGAAATAAACTAGTTGTTTTTTGTTATTCCCTGTAATTGATCGCACTGCTTTTGTCGGCTGTTTCTTTTTTACTTGATATTTTTACAGAATAAATGAAAACAGTGAGTTTTATTTAGTAAATTTTAGATCGAATGTATCTTGAAAATTCGAAAGATTGCAATTCATCAACAGATTCAACTCATACGCCATTAATTGATGATACTTCGAATAAATTCCAAAGGATGGAACAAGATTCTTGTAAGTGATAGCACTTGCTTTTATTATTTTTACTTTCACATAAGATTATCGAGAATAACTTTGTTTTTATTTTTCGTATCTTAGCTACTAATGATGAAAACACTCAAATATTAATTGATTCAAATAATGACGAAGATTTAAGTTCTAGTGAAGCTAATGAAGAAGAAGAAGAAGAAAAAGACAATGAGGATGAAGAAAATAGTCCTGCTGGAAATTATTTTGAAAAAAGTAATATTATTTATTGAAAAACAAAACAAAAAGTTAAAATCACAAGAAAACTTTAGATACGATTCTACAATCATTAAACCAATCTAATTGTTCAAACACTTTAAATAATCTATTGAGCAGAACTCCGTATATTTTAACACTCATGATTCTTTCTTTTCATATTTTTATTCTTTTCTTTTAAGCAATGCTAATGTCACGTTTAATCAATCGGAAAATATAGTAGAAACAATTCAAATGAATAATGATTCTATGCACGCACAAACAATGGCTATTCTCGCTGCTAAATATCAGTAAGTTATTAAAGAAATCCGTTGAAAGTCATATGCAATGAAAAATCTAAATAAATATTAGATTGAATCAAGTTTGATCTTCTGTTCAAAAGAGTAGTTATCAAGAATATTAATCATATGTGTTCGAGTTCTAATAATATACAAGCATTTCAATACTATTACAAGTCTAGTATGCATTCTGTAAAAATTCGAGAAATTAATTTTGTATGAATAATTTCTTTTATAATGCAACAAAAAGTTTTGTTAAACTTTCTGATAAAAAATTTATATTCGATTGGAGAAAAACGAGCTGATTTCTACTTTGTTAAGTACCTAATAAATTGACTATAGAAACAAAGGTTTATTCTGTTGAAATATCTTGCAAGCTGTGATTGTTTTAATAGAAAAAAATATCTAAGTTTAATTATAATGAATCGATTCTTATTTTTGTGCAAGAATATTAATATAACTTGTACGGCAGATTTGAAAAAAAATGCTCACTTCAAAATTAGTCTGAAAGGGAATTTTCTTCGACAGAAACATTACAAGAATAAGACAACTGTTCTTAGTATCTTCATTACATTCATATTCAAGAGCTTTTATTTAGCAGTGAAAAAAAAAGAATTTGTTTTCTGTTTTACCATCATATATTCAAATTCTGTTAAATTGTAATTAAATACGATAAAGTACAGCTATTTTTATCGGTTTAAAATCAAGACAATAAACATGATAAAAGATCTAGTTGATAAAAAATATTAAGAATCTTTTTTTGCAACAATCAAAATGAAAAATTAGATCTGTTAATTCCGAGCAGTGAGAAACGTTTCTACTATTGACCTTTTGTAACAGAATCTAATTTTCAATTAACAATACAGTTTATTTATTAATAATGATATAAATAAAATATTTCTTTCTTCTTCTCGATAGGCCTACTAAATCTATTAATCATACAGTAAGTTCTTATTTAATTTCTAATATACATTGATTCATTTGATTTATTTTCTTTTGATAGCCAAGTAGAAGTGAAATTTTATCTTTTATTGGCCCCTGTCCCTTATATTCTTTGGCATCTTCATTTGGTCTTGATATGTATCATGGTCATTCAAATTTTCCATGTCGTGATATATTTGCTGGTGGTCGAGGTTCGAAGTTGGGGTCTCCACTTTGGCAACATTTAACATTATCTCATAATTTAAATCTTTCATCATCATCTATTATTATATCGCGTCTTCTTCTTCATGGTTATTCATCTCCAAGTCCAATATTATTTAATTCACAGACCATCAAAAATGTTCTTCGTACAACACCACGTTATTCGCTAATTAAAAGATGTCCTCTAACTAATTACGGTGTTTATGGTATTCATTGTGAACATGGTGCACGTTTATGTTCTGGTTATACATATAATACAAATATTTTTTCACATTTAATATCATTTCATAAGATGACAAATAATGCATCATTACGATTATCACGTGCTATTGCATTTAATAATAAACAATTTAAATTTGAATTCAATGAAACTATTGTTAGTGAATACGTAAAATGTCCTTTGCAAAAACCATGTCAAGTAAAACGAATTTCTCGACCAATTAATTATAAATTTCATTTATGTAAAAAAATTATTCAAAACAAACCGGTGAAAAATAGTTAAATTAATTTTGTTATTCTTACTCGTCAGATAGACACAACGAATGATATTCTTTCTATTAACCAGCTGTGATTATCAATGAAGTGTATATTTGTGGTTTTTATTTGTTTGATTTATTTATTTTAAACACGACGAATTATTTTTGTTTTTTGAAAACGAATTAAAAAGACGATAAAAAATACGATAAAATTGATTGAAATTATTTTGCTAACTTGATTTCAGTTTGGGCACCTATGTTCAATTATTAATTTATTTTCTACAATATTGTTAATGTTAAACAGATGAAAACAAACGTATTTTATTCTAGTTAGTAATACGTAACAATGTAAAATTTTATTTTATTTTTATGCTTCCAATTAGCTCGTTGATGCTAATATTATTATTGAACTGTCCATTAATAACTTCAGGATCGTTATAAAATTACAATATTTACTACTTATACATATCAGCAAGTAACAATAGCACTCGCTGTTGAACTACGAAAATAGTTAGAATGGAATATCATGTTTTCGAAAAGCAAGTATTTATTTTATATGAAATTCTCAAGAATACATCACAACGAAGAAGAGAAAATTTGATTATTATTCTAAACGAATTAAAAATCTTGTTTGTAGATATCAGAAGAACAGCTGCGTATTACAATTATTATAATTTCATCCGCTTTCTGATAATACTATGACATGCCATCAAAACCATATCAATTTTTCTTTCGCATAATCTGCAGAAAAAAATACAACATTCTTTTATCAAATCAAACATTTCATCATGAAAGTTTACTGATATTTTGTGTCTTTCAATCAGATTATTCAATGGAAAACAGTAAAGTGAGCTCTATAAATGTATTGTTTCCGTTCAACGAAAATGCCGTTCACTTGCGTTTTTATTTAATAAAGCGTAACATTTATTACTTGAATTGTATAGAATAGCGTTAAAAAACCACCTGTTCAAAGTGTTACCGTGTAAGGATGTCGAATAAGCCATGGGGGATCTACTCTTTCTCTTATGTCAAGAACGAGCGTATGTCGTAGTACATCAACAAGCTGAGGATCTCGGTATGTATGTTGATTCTTTGGTGGACGATAACATGGAGGTGTATACTCAGGTGGTTCTCGATAAGTCATACGGTAGAGAACAGCACCCCATGACCAAACATCAGATTTTGATGTATTTATTGCAACATGATGTCTTGAAGCCGTTGTTACCTCTGGTGCTGAATATAACCAAGTACCATTACTTCCAACCCTACAAATAATCATAGAGGCTTTATTTATATGTACCGAGCAATATGCTTTTGTTATATATTATATTTTCTTTGAATATTGAAAAAAAAGAATTAGTCCTCTATGATGTTTACCTATGTCGGTATGCTTTTTGAGCGATGCCAAGATCACCCAATTTGATTCTATTACCAGGAAATACTATAAGATTTTGAGGTTTAATATCAAGATGTACCTAATGAAAATTAGAGGGAAAGTTTAACGCGACAAAAAATAATCAAAATCAGTCAGATTACAATATTATTATCATGAAGAACCATTGCAATGCTGGCTAATTGCCGCCATATTATTTTTCTTTCTGTATTTGAGAGGCGATGTTGCGTTTTCAATGTCTTTTCTAAATCATGTTGGCCAAGTTCCATAACAAGAAAAGCCAGACCTGATTGTCTATGAAAGTCAAAATCAAACATGCGTACAACATCATTAGATGCTCTTGATAAACGCTTTGACATTTCAATTTCAGTAAGAATTGATTCGGCAAGCATTTCTCCATCTGAACTACTCCATGTGGCAAGTGACACTACTTTGATAGCTACAGGTTTATCTATAAGAAAGAAAGCTTTGTTAGTACCACTGAAAATGTCTGAACTTGCTGTCTGAAATACGACGAGCAGAATAAACCGAGCCAAAGGCACCGGCACCAAGTTCTTTACGAAACTTATATTGACTTTTATTGACAGGAATTAATCGGCGTTCCATTGCTATTGTTTGAATTGTATAACGCCAATCGCTAGATGGAGATGCTGGTGGATTTTCAGCGCCTATTTTTAGAAAAAAAGTAATTTCTTTATCGAAATGTTTTTTTTAATAATATCCAGACAATGTCGTACCAGGAACCATTAGTCCAGATTCTTCTTGACCCATAAATGTAATACTAAAAACGTAAAAACATAAAGTTTATGAAAAATAATGATTTAGGAAGCGTGAAAAATAATAATTTAGCAAGCGTGAAAAATAATGATTTATCAAGCGTGAAAAATAATGATGCAACGAATAGAAATAAGATGGGACGACGAGCGAGGCAATATGAAGAAGCAGATAAGGTAAAAAAAAAAGTGGCCGGAGACCAAAAAAAATCATCGTTTCTACTTGTCATGATTTTATCCGATACAGGTAATGCACATACTTCTCAGGACTACAGGCTATTGAAGAAAAAAAACACTTCTTACGCACAAAGATTTATCATGAGCTGTGAAATTTGGTCTAAAATGTATATTAATATTTAATTAAATGCCGAGTAATCTGATACAGATTTTACTGAACTTCTTAATATATATAAATTACTCCATTAAAATTGAAATGAATTCACTAGATATTTACAATACTATTAAGTTGTTTAATTGAGTAAATTACAGATTCCACATAATTCATTATATGAGTCAGTCCACGTAAGTCACGACCGAAGTTGCTCAATCGATACTCTCCGATTCGTCTTATTTTAACATATGTGATAGAGGCAAGTGTTTAATGAATATTGACGCAAGTCGATCCGAAAAATAGTAAACCATTCAGTTTTTATTGCATTTTTACGAAGAGCACTATAAAACTCACTGTGACAGGAGGCCATTTTCGGTACCGTATATCTCAGAGAAGCATCAACAATTTCGGTTGAAATTTTCAGTAAATGAACAACCAACAAAGTTCTATATATAAAAAGAATTTCAACTTCAACAATTGATTGTTTGGTAGATTTACTATGAAAACGCCGAAAGAAAAAAATGCAGAAGAAAAAAATGCAGAAAAAAATACCGAAAAAAAAATGCCGAAGGAAAAAATGTCGAAGGAAAAAACATCGAAATAAAAAAACATCGATGATGTAATATATCGAAACTTCTGAGATGTCGTAATTGACCAATATGGATTTTCTTTCCTTTTATATTTCTCGTATTTTCTTTCCTATTTTCTTTTATAGTTTCGTTGATTAACTGATACTTTTCCTCCAATAAGTAGAGTCCGTCGGGTCCGGGTACAGATTAAAAATATTTTTACTTATTGTATCAGATCACAAGGAATTTTTTATGCATATAATTGAGTGAAAACGAAGTCGATGTTGTTGATGGTGAAGGTTTCTAACATAAGAAACGACATAAACACTTCAATACACTCATTCATTATTCCGTTTTTCATGTACCGGGTCCGGGTTCGGGTTCGAAAATTTTAATCGACCGGGTCCGGGTTCGGGTCCGGGTATGAAAATTTTAATCCACCGGGTCCGGATCCGGGTCCGGATCTGA
>OENM01001257.1:22169-38567 GCA_900239745.1 Rotaria magnacalcarata | reverse complement strand
CCCCCCCCCCGATTCTGCTTTGCGGATATTTTCCACTATGCGGCTATTTTTGTCTCTCCCCCCCTGTTTCTACTTTGCGGACGTTTTTTTCCAACAATTAAGAAAAAACGTCCGCAATCAAAAAGACGCGAAAATCTAGTATAATGGCACGATTCTAATGCTATTTTAACTAGATCTTTCAATCTTAAAGGCAGATTTCATTTGAATTTTATAGTCGATAAAAACACAATGAAATCCGTCTCTAATTAAGAAAAATCGAATAAAAATAATGTCATTAAAATAGATTATCAATCCGAAAGTTATCAATTTTAATTAGATGTTGAGTCATCTTTTCTACAGGGACACATTCTATTAACCTTAAAAATAAATTTTTCATCTGTAAAATAAAAAATGACGATCATTCCTTCGTATCTACCAACCGTTCATATCTTATCAGTACGAGAATTTTACGTGTGAAACTCCACATCGTTCTACAAATAATCAATTTTACAGCAAGAATAGAAAGCATATTTTTCAAATTGATGACTCAAAAAATAACAACTTTTCTCGATTATTTTCTAAATATTTCCTTTGAAAAAGTTCTTTTAATAAATGAAATAAACCACTCGTCTCTTCTCATAAAATTCCAGTTCTGTCCGAAGGCAAATTTTGAAATTGAAAAATTAAGATTTTTACTCATTAAAAACTTTGGAGATTTACTAATTTTGATGATTGTGAAAATTTCAAAAAAAGTATTTCATATTCTTTGTTCACGCATAAGGATGTGGGTGTGGATATCTACCTGAAAAACATCATCCACAAGTACACCGACACCCATGCCCTTCGATATTGTACGTCGCTTACAGTCCTTTTCTACTTGTCAATAATTTGATGTTAATGTTATTTAAACTTTTTGAAACTGTCATTAATAATCAAATCAAATGTGCAGTTGATGTGGTTTTCGTTTTTCTTATCAAAGGAACGATATTCGTTCCTGATACTAAAGCGTGTGAGGACACACCACACACTTCTCTTCAGCAAGATTGATGGTTTGTGCCAATGACCATAATGAAACAAAATGCGTGAAATCCAATGAAGGATGTTGAATAGATCTTAATTGATTTCTTTTATCGAAGCTTTTCAACTTGAGAAAAGTAGAAAGTTAGCCCTTATTAAGATGAAAACAGAAAGAAAAAGAAAAGATGGCAGAAATAACAGCATGGCATTACTATTGGCTCGTTGTCATGATACTTTTTTGTTGATCTCTCCTGCTCGTTATGTTTGCATTTTCAAAAGAAAGCAAACAAAAATAATGCAATCAACGTTACGGACAATTTTCTTCACGAAATAAATTTCTATGTTTTCACAAATACTTCAAGCGTGTGCTTCAACGGTGATGTTTTCTTTTCTACTTTTGAATTGACAAAACAAAATCGTAGTTTTAGTCTTCCTATGGAACCTACTTTAGAAGAAACGGTACATCAACGCTACCTTTCGTTATTTATTAGTCATGCGCACATATATACAATTCCCTTTCGCAAACCAACAATGCTCATTGCTATCAATTAGAATATTGTTTCGAATATGTATTCCATTGACATATATTTCTTATAAATAAAGTTGGTGATAACAGTAATTAAGCTGCAAGAATCTTTTTCTTTGCTATTGTGATCTACTGTCAAGTTCAGTGAATTTTGAGTATCAGTGAACAAAATTGGAATGTGCTTTCTTCACGAACTGAGGAAATTAAAGGAAGAACATCAATTAGAATTGCTCGCACCGAAGAGAAAAATACGAAATTAACTGTGCTGCATGTCTCAATCGAGTTTTGAACATGAATGAATAGTTTAAATTGACCTATTTGCACAGAAAAAGAAGCCAAACCATAATTTGGCGAGTAATAGAGTAGATTAATATTTAGTCAAGAAAAGTTTACATGAGCTTCTGTATAACATTTTGAGTGACGATTGAAATTAAGTTTTGCCTTGTTTGCTGTGTCCTTACGAACGAAGCAAACCAACGAGTATCAAATAGGATAGTAGCAGTAGTTTTTTTTATTGCAATTACTTGCTAATGATATGCGCTATATATAACAAGGAGAAAAAATCATTGTTTCCTTGTTGTTTCAATCAAAATTGTATTGATTCTGTGCTCCATTCACATTACAAGAACGTCTACGAAATTCATAGCAAAATAAAAATCAAACTGAGAATGTTTTTGATCTTTTTCGTTTTTAACAACAGGAGAAAAAGTCATTTCGAAAGAATCGAAGAAAAATATACAACCTATTGACACTCAGATGCAAATCTACAAGAAGAATTAAAAAAAGCGGTAAAGAATCATAATCTCCCATGTAACGTTGTTGAAAATTTGTTGACTTTGCGCTTATTATTAGCAACCATATTTTTGATTGCAACCAATCTACGACAAAAATTTAAGTGAAATCAATTTTTCAGTAGTTTTTCTCAAATATTTTTTCCGTACTTTTTTTTCATATTATTAGGCACAAGTTTGATTCAAATGGTGATACAGATAGTATGAGAGCTTAACTGCATCATCTATTAAAGAATGACATTCTATCTCTTTATATAGATTTTTATAATTAAAATAATTTCGCTCTATGCAGAAGCAGATTGCGGCGTCTTTCAGTATTTTGCATTTCCTAATCAAGAAACATGTGCTAAGATAAAACCAAATTATATTAATCGACAGACCATCTCACGTTCAACCAGATTAGAAAAAGTGATTATTTCCTAGGATCGATGTGCACTTGTAAAACTTGACTTTAATGAGACCAACCGAAAATACGCAAAAAACGAAATTCTTCAAATTCCATCATCACTTGTGTTTGAAGACAGTTGAAAGCTTAAAAGCTGGAAAAGCCCTCATCTTAAAGAAAATCCCATGCTCTACAATCCTAGCGTAAAAGCTTCGCAATTGAATATAGAAGCGAAGCAGGTCATTTTTTAGTAGTCCATCGGAGTTTGAAATTAAATTTTTTCTTCTTTTTCTGTTTCTTTCACCAATTTCATCAAAAAGGACATAACAAATATTTTGCAAACATCATAAAAAAATCTCCCGTAAAATTTCTCAACAACTCAAGGACATATATTTTCTTCAGATACGAGCGAGACACTTTTATATATGAAAAGTAATATAAAATATCCATATCGCACATATAAAAACTTTTCTACTTTAATGCTTGCGGATCTGACAATAAGATATAGATAAAATTAGTTTCATCTTCAAGAGAAAATGATGTTCTGTTCAAATAGCTAGTGAAGAGCATTATATACATGGTTTTTCCCACGGAAATAATTGAAAAGGAATAGATTGTGGTATGATGGAATTTGAAGAATTTCGTTTTTTGCGTATTTTCGGTTGGTCTCATTAAAGTCAAGTTTTACAAGTGAAGATCGATCCTAGGAAAGAATCACTTTTTATAATCTGGTAGAACGTGAGATGGTCTATCGATTAACATAATTTGGTTTTATCTTAGCACACGTCTCTTGGTTAGGAAATGCGAAATACTGAAAGACGCCGCAATCTGCTTCTGCATAGAACGAAATTATTTTAATTATAAAAATCTATATAAAAAGATAATTAGAATGTCATTCTTTAATAGATGATGCAGTTAGCTCTCATACTATCTGTATAATCATTTGAATCAAACCTGTACCTAATAATACGAAAAGAAAACTACCGAAAAATTGATTTCACTTTGAATTTTTGTCGTACTCTGTAAGTGAAGTTTCATCGTAAAATAGCAAAAGAAAATATATACATTTGACGTTGTCGAAAACTCTTGATATAAAAATACAGCTAGCGTTGAAATTATAAATAGACGAAGTGATCTCTATCAAAACATTAATCTATTATTCAGCAAAGTCGACTCGCCACACAAAAGTAGTACATATTCCCAGTGAAAAATATTCACTAATTTTAATCGGATTTGTCTGCAACAAAATCAAAATTAAATTTGATTAATGATTTTAATTATCTTGAGGGTGTGGGTGTGGGTGTGAGTGGCGTATAGTTTTATATCCACACCCACACCCACACTCACACCCACACCCTGAATAACTATTCACATCATCAGTCCAAGAAAAAATACAAGTAACACACAGAATCAATAGTAAAACTAAGAAGTAAACATTATTTTACTGGCTAGTTCTACATAAAGGTGTTTGTTTACTTCTTAGTTTTACTATTGATTCTGTGTGTTACTTGTATTTTTTCTTGGACTGATGATGTGAATAGTTATTCACGAAATGTCTCAATAACAATGCTTTCGGTGTCTACGATTCTACTATTTTTAATGAAATTTTCTGATTAAAATTGGATTATTCTGCAGCAACATCAAGATTATAAATCGATTAATAATTTGGATTTTGCTGTAGAATAATCCGATTTTCATCAGAAAATTTCACATTGGATTAGTAACAAGATCAACTACTAGTTAAGTCATGATCGACGATAATCAGAATTATCAATCGATTTTAATTTTGATTTTGTTGCAGAAAAATTCGATTAAAATTAGTGAATATTTTTCACTGGATTCTGTATGATCAATCGAAACTCTCAACAAAGTACCTCGAAATCAACGAGTAACGCTACGGCAAGCACGGGATCATTACCAAATGCCACTGGACAAAAGCAAATACGTGTGCAAAATTATTTGGTTATCTGGGTTGATGGCAGCATTGCCTTGAATAACAAGGATTGCCAAAATACGTTGACGCAATTGCGCGAAGTCGTCAGAAAAGTGAATTTCTGTACCACACCAGAAGAATGTATTCAATTTTTGAACCAGATGGATGACGAAAGAGCTTTCATCATTTCTTCTGGAGCATTAGGTCAACAGCTAGTGTCTGATATTCATCATATGGCACAAGTGGATGCCATATACATCTTTTGTGGAAACAAGACTCGACATGCCGGATGGACAAAATATTGGCCAAAGATTGAAGGCGTTTTTATTTCAATCACACCAATTTGTGAATCGTTGAAGAAGGTCGCTCGTGAATGCGACCACGAAACCATACCAATGAGCTTCGTTTCGAAGCGAATGGTGGCACCGGGTGAGCAAAACATCAACGAATTGCCATCGTCATACATGTATACGATGCTGTTCAAAGAAATTGCATTGGAAATTGATGAAGACGATGGCAACTCTGTAAATAATCTTATTGCCTTTTGCCGTAATAAGGGAGCTCCTGAGTCCGAATTAAGACAATTTCAGCACGGATATCAACAGAAATCACCAATATGGTGTTATAGTCAAGAGATTTTTCTCTACGGTATGCTCAATTGTGCCTTACGATCTCTTGACATGGAAACCATGGCTAAAATGGGATTTTTTATTCGCAAGCTTCATCAACAGTTGAGACAATTACATGAAAAACAAGCGAGGTCATTTATGAAACAGTTTATTGTTTATCGTGGTCAAGGACTCCCACAAGATGATTTTGAAAATCTAGTTGACACGAAAGGTGGGCTTCTTTCGTTTAATAATTTCTTATCTACCAGTAAACACCAACATGTTGCCATGGGATTTGTTGAACGAACGCTAAACAAATATGAAAATCATGTGGGTATTCTCTTCACAATGACCATCAATCCAAGTAAAATATCAATATCAAAAACTCCGTTCGCTCTTATTGATGAGCATAGTGCTGCGCCACAGGAAGAAGAAATTTTATTTTCAATGCACGCTGTCTTCCGTATCGATGTAATTAAACAAACGGAACAAAATAGTCGTGTATGGGAGGTACATCTGACTCTCACCGATGATCATGATCCGCAATTGGCCGCTCTTACAGATCGGATGAAAAAGGAGATTGATGGATCCAGATGGCATCGCATGGCTAAGCTTATGTACAAATTGGGACACTTCAATCAAGCTGAAGAACTCTATAAGGAATTACTCAAGAATGCTTCTGGTGACAGTGATAGTGCATTGATTTATCATCAACTCGGATATCTGAAAGGAGAGCAAGGTGAATACAAGGATGCAGTTGGATTTTATGAAAAAGCATTGAAAATCTATCAAAAAACTCTCCCGGAAAATCATTCTTTATTGGCGAGTACCTACAACAACATCGGCTTGGCGTATGACATGATGGGCGACTACGCGAAGGCACTTGACCTTTACGAGAAAGCACATCAAATCAAAGAAAAAACTTTACCTCCGAATCATCCAGATTTGGCTATTTCCTACCACAACATTGGTGGAATGTATAAACATATGGGTGCCTATGCAAAAGCACTTGAATATTACGAAAAAACACTAGAAATCGACAAGAGCACTCTACCTGTGAATCATCCTGATTCGGCTACTTCCTACAACAATATCGGCCGAGTGTATGACAACATGGGCAACTACTCGAAAGCACTGGAATTTTACGAAAAAGCCCATAAAATCAGAGAAAAGACTCTACCTCCGAACCATCCGGATTTGGCTTATTCCTGCAATAATATCGGTATGGTGTATGACAACATGGGTGACTACTCGAAAGCATTTGCATTTCTTGAAAAAGCACTTACAATTGGTCGAAAATCACTATCACCCACGCATCCTCTAATCAAAGCAGTTATAGATAACATTGCCGATTTGGAAAAAAAGCTGTAACTTGTTTTTGAATTGTATGAATAGATTCGTTTTGATTTGCATTCTCACTGTTCCGTTTTTCTCGGCTTCTTATCACGTAGGTACGTGAGATCAGGAAAGCTTGTGTAAACCTTCAAGGATCCCGAAGGTGTGGGTGAGAGGCATCTTTAGGAAACCACGGCAATGATAATCATGGGCAATGTTTGCGGTTCATCCTTAACATATCAAGGTTTATAACATTCACCGAACATTGCTCACAGGCATCTTCATTCCCATATCCCACACCCAGACCAGACCCTGAGGGTTTAACGGTGGGTGCATATGTGAGTGTGGGTGTGTGTAAAAAAGGATAACTGCATCCACACCAAAAAAACAAAAGGCTATGAAATTCATACTGAAAGTATCACCATTTAAATCAGGTATATAGTTAATGTTTATTCTAAATGAGTTGTCAGAGTCAATGTTGTGGGTGTAGGTGTGGGTGGGTGCGACTGCTGGTGCGAGTCTACTCATCATGTACACCCAAACCCACACTCACACCCACAGTTTTGTAGAACTTGGAATTTCTATCTTTTGGTATCTAATGAAAACTTTTTAGCATTAGAAAATGAGAGAAGAATGTAATGCAATTTATCCTGGGACACCCATCTAATTGACCAACTTATCGGTTTCATAGGTTATCAATTAGAGATGTAGAAGACCCATATTTTCAACTAGATGCATAACGTAGTTTCAAGTCTTATACGAACTATTCTATTATAATGAACGAAAAGTCATTGAAACACATTTTTGTGATTGTTTATCGTTATTTCAAAGTTTTTCTTCAATTATTATTTGATACATATATTCTCTGGATGACTGACGCATTTAGGTAAATTCTTGATTTATAATCAAAAACGATGTTGTATATCATGAAAAACACAAAAGGTTGAATCTTTTGTCAGTTTTCTACAATTTTTATTGACCATTGGTGCTGATATCGCTAAATAGAAACAAAACTTTTTCTCAATTTCTCATAGATCGTGCCAGGTTTTTCTTCAGCATATCTGATTATTAATTCAGCTAGATACGATGATAAATATAACAAAAGTCTTAGTTAATAATGAAAGCTGACCTAAGGTGTTTCACATTTGGATGCTATGGGCAAGATGCACAAACTTTTTCTAATCATTTTAATCTTTCAGCTTTTATCAATTGGATAATATTATCGTTTGAAATGTTTTTTTCTTTGTTTTCGATAACAACTTTCTTTTAATCCATCAATAAAACAAATAGATGTACAAGTTGTCTTTATTGGGTGTGTGGGTGTGGATATAAAACTATACGCCACGTACACCCACACCCACCCTCAAGATCTTTTCTTATGGATAAAATTGACGAAAATGAAATTCCCCTGAATCTTGTAAACAGCATCGGTCGATTCGACGGAGAATATTAAATCTCTTTTGAAATCACAACATTGAATGACGTAAATCTGATTTATCGTTAATAATGAATCGAGGTAAGTTTAAGTCAATATCTTGTCGATATTGTTCAAGACTCATTCAATGACTCTTTGTCAATGACAAAATTCGAAATATTGTCTCCATAAAATAAAACCAGAATCGATCATCACTGGAAAATTGGATTTAGGAATTTACTTTAACTTATTTAGGAAAAAATCCATTGATATAGACTAGTAGATGATTAAAAAAACAAAACTCGAGCAATATACCAGGCGATGTTTCTAATTGTCATCAGTTTAAACTGTTAAATTTTGTTTACTTTCATATCGAAAGTAGTTTGATTCAATCGAAGCAATTTGTGTTCTAATTTTAGTTTCTCATTCGTAGAATTTCACAATATTAGTTTAATAACTGTTGTTGTTGTTTTTGTTTAAATCTTTACGAGTAGGAAAAGCTACTGCCGATATTGATTATTATAACTGAGAACAGATCAAAATTCCCTGATTTGCATTTTATTGAGATTTAATATTAAAGAAATCTTTATCAACGAATTGTCTATTCATATCGATTTTGGTTGTTTGAACGAAATTTAGGACTGAAATCGAAAATTTTGAGTTCGATAAATGTTTACGAAAGAGACTTACGCCAAAATTTTGTGAATACTTTCAGAAGTTTTTAAAATTAATATATATCGATGAATCATTTACAATATTGCAACAGATTTTTACGATTATTCTTGTTCCAAATAATTTGATTAAAAAAAAAGAAATAAGAGAACGACTAAAATTCTGCTCTTTTAAAAATTCTCAAATAAAATTGAACCTACTTAGCGATCAAAATATTTCATTTTACTTGATATTGATGTCGACAAGAATGAAAATTCGTTATTCTTATTTCCGATTCGTATTGGAATTTATAATTGAAACTAGCAAAAAGATCACATAAAAATAAAAACCTGAAAAATAAAATACAATTTGAAAAATTTTGATGAAATTTAAACCTGAATTAATCACGAAAACTCTTTGTTGGATAACAATTAAATAATTTTTTAGATTATCACATGTAATTTATAATATTGATAATCTTATGTAAGATGAGAGATGATATATTTTACAATCTTGATACATCGCCTTATTCACATTCAATCAAAATGCAAAAATCAAAATTTGTGAAATTTCATTCAAATTATTTGATAATTTGAATTATAAATGTAATATATTATTCCAAAATAGATTCAACTGAACATGTATATAATTTATAAGAAACTCAAAATTCACGGGGTTTAGAATTTCTTTGAACAAATATTAATAACATTCATCTAAAATCTTCAATATTAACAAATTATCGTCAAGAGACTTTCTACTGTTGATTATCAACAATTTGATGCGCAAATGTCTCATGCAATGAAGATCTATTTATAGGAAGGCAGCTTACTTTATTGACTTTTAATCCTTCGGCTGATTGCTGTGCTCCATTGTCTGTGATTTGATTCTGATGCAAGTAAAGTATGGTTAATACCTGTTTAAAAGAGTGAGATCATATCAATGTTTTCTAAATTCTTTAGCTACGCAATAAAACAGAGTCGGTTGTCTGTACGAGATAGTTTAATTTATAATGAAAAGTGTGCAACAATTTACACTATTATATTACAGTGGAACTTTTATTTATTCCGCATTATAAAATGTTCTTTTTCATTACTTAGAAGAGATCTTTTTGATTATAGATGATTTTCTAAAATAAATCGTGATATTAGAACTGTCACGGGGATGGTATTGATCAACTTGGACGGACGGTCTAAGTTTATATCTTTGAAGTTTCTATAGATCGAGTACAGACAGAAGCAAACGTCACCGAAATCAATTATTTGCAACATTCTACTTCAAACTTTACTCATGTTTCTAACTCTCCATTATGTTTTTCAGTAAAAATCTTATCAGCTTTTCAATAATTCTTATAAATTACAATAAATAAGAAAATCAAAAACACAAATCTGCCTATAAATATATTTTATCATCAGAAAAATATAATTAGTATAAATTTACTTCGGATTTTCATATTAAGGCAACATTCTATAATGGTTACTATTTAAAAAGCAAAACTTCATTTTTGAAAAGAATAAAAAGGAATTTTTTTGAAAGAAAACCTACCTTAAAATATTACGATAATCAGAAACAGAATAGAAAAACTTTTAGTGTTTCACCGAAAAATGTCCATTAGATTCTTAATACACAAGACGAAATTGAAAATATACGTGAATTATGTTTTACAACTAGGTTGATAAAAATTTAATTATATTTCTTTAAAATGAAACATTCTAAATTACATAGACAATGTTCTATGTTTAAAAAATATTGAAAATCTTAATAAATAGAGTTCAGATAAAATTTTATTCTATCTGAATATTTCATCTTGTTTTCATTTGTCATTCGATCTTATTCAAAATTCAAAATATGAACTTAATTGATACGATTAATGAAGCTTGAAAATAATTGGTGAAAAACTTCAATTTTTCATTATTTAGATCTTATTTAAATATTCTTGTCAATGACTTAACTGTGATAGAACGAAGCAAAGTAGACAAATCAACTAGAAAAATAATTTACTTTGTTGATTTTAAGTGCTTCGACCAAATGTTGAACCCCATTATCCGTTATTTGACTTCCAAGACTACGCTGTGTTAGTGTCTATGCGTGAAAATGAAGATTTAGAGTTGATAAGCAAGTTAATCAAAACAAAATTATCGCTCTTCTTATATACCTGATTAATCATAAACATAAATGGGCAAAAACCAACAAAAAAAATTGTAATTGAAACTGAATACAGGCAGTGTTCCCAATGTTTTCGCTGCTCTTCAATTTCTCTCATGGCAATATTATCAAACTTCCATTGAATACTTGCTACCATAATAACTGAAAAAATTTATCTCAAAAGTTTGCATTTCACTCTTTGTCACAATTCAAAGTCGTACTAAAACAATATGAGAAAATACTTCAAGAATAGATTTTATTGATATTTCCACATGTACGACGAAATAAAAAACTCTTTAGTGACGGATCACTTTTGTTAGAATATCAAAACAATGTCGTGATTTTTACGAAAAATGATAAGATGTTGAATATTATTCGATAAAATTGAAATCTTCATCAAAAGGAAAACTTCTAAAAACTTAAACTAGATTCGTAGAGAGCATTCGAATGGATAGAAAAGGACAGAAAGTAAAAATGTCGAAAACAAGAATATGAGGTGGAGGTGAATGGGAACATGTAAGATTGAAGGTGAGGGTAAGGGAGATTTGTACTTCAATATACTTTCGTTTTCACCATTTCTATTCATCTACATTTGTATAGTTTTTATTTTCGATATTTTTCCATCATACGAAAAATTCTATGTCATTGTCGATGTAAGTAAATAGAAGAATCCAAACTGTTGAAACAATCTGATAGGTCAACAAGAAAAACGCGCTTAAACGATCACAGAAATTTACATTTCACCTATTTAAACGGTGGAGACATGTTGCATAAAGAAAACATGCAAGTTGTTTAAACGTCTTTTTGGGGAACACATTACAATATTTAAATATAAATTTTTCTCTCTTGTCTGCCTGGATTTGCGTGAATATAGTTGATAACGAAATCTATTTAGAAGGTATTTAAAAAAGAAGAGAATCTTGTCAATATCAACTAAATTCTTGTCATGAAAATCTTTGATTTGATTGTCGACCGTGAACAATTTAACAAACTTAGCATCGATTAAAATATATCAATTTGAAAATTATCTTACTTTAAATACGAATCAAAAATAAATTAAAATAATATCTCATTGCTCTTCTTATCAAATTAGTCATACATTCAAATGCTTATCAATAGATAAATACACTGAAAAACATTTAATTAGAAACTGTAGAAGAATTTTATCAGTCAATAATTGTCTTTAAATTTGTTCAATGAAATATCTTTGTTCATAAATCTACTTTCACGAAAGAACTTTTCATTCAATATTTTATCTATGTCTATTTCGTTTTAAACAATAAAACAGAAATATTTCGACAGATGAGACTATGATGTTAACATATTCAAGGTCAAGACTCTATTAAAAAGGATTTCAATCGAATATTGAGATAGAGTCATACATCGCAGTTTTCTGATAAATCCCGAGGGGGACGTCCTTTCCAAATAATTTTTTCGCTGGAATCCTGACAAGCGCTGCGATGTATGGATAGGATATAAAAAATACTATTGGACAAAATTAAATGCTACAAACAAGATAAAAAAAAATTTCTTTCACACATAGATTACACTAGGCAATAGAAAAATCTATGATGGTAGCATAGATAGATGAAACTGAAAATATTAAATGTGTTAAGTCTTTCTCAAAAGTACAATAATGGATTTAGTCAAGTTCAAATTCAACAACAAAAATGAGTTTATCCCAAAGTATTGAATTACTGCATATGAGAGATTTTTTAATATTTAAATATATTTTGTGAAAGAATCCAAGAGAATCATTAGTAATTATAGTTTAAATCTCCACAAGAATATTTCATTCATATTTTTGCTCATGATATGAACTCTTAGACATGATTTAATTCTCTTCTTTTATTTTATTTAAATTTATTTAAAATTTAAATCAATTTAATGTAATTTGATTTGAACTTATAGTTTATTAATTTAATTTTAAAATTTTATAAGTTGTGGCGTTTCGTATCTCAATAAAATACTTTATCAGACATAAAAATTTAAGACAAATGACATGTATGTACAAATAAACAAATTTTCTTTTCTTTCAGTATTAGTNATGTCATTTGTCTTAAATTTTTATGTCTGATGAAGTATCTTATTGAGATACAAAACGCCACAACTTATAAAATTTTAAAATTAAATTAATAAACTATGAGATCAAATCAAATTACATTAAACTAATTTAAATTTTAAACAAATTTAGATAAAATAAAAGATGAGAATTCAGTCATGTCTAATATATCAACCTTCTTAACAAAACAAGAATATCATTATCTTTATACTCCTATATCTATACCATCACAACTATATCCCACCCTAATAATTTTAGAGCTATACTACTCCGAGCTTGCTGTTAAAGCTGCATTCTCGTGACTGGTCCTCGTTGATTGCATTTGTAGAACTGTACGCTAATGAACAGACTCGATGACTATGCATGGAGAAGGAAAAATAGAAAATTTCATAGTTCAAGGTACTTACAGCGTTCATTGAAGCTCACTTGAACAAAACTACGAATATCTGAAGTCTAATACTCATGAGGATCTCGAATATATTAGCTAGAAGAAATTCTTATGAATCTGTATCGCCTGAGAACTCCCTTAGTTAACTGTAGTAAGCGGTTCGCATATGAGGGAAGCGCAACGAATTATTCAGATAATATTCTGAAGTTGAGTACCATAGGATTGATGTCAATGGGTTTGATTCGGGTATTTATTTGTAATGAAGTTAAAGGGTTCTCCATGATTACTTTGTAGTATGCTAAGGAGACGATGAAGCGCGAAATACAGTTAATAAATATACTTTCAAGGAATCACAAAATCTTGTTGGCACTTTTGATCGTTTTTCTAACTTGCCAGCGTGTTTTTGAGAATAATGTGGCACGAAGACAATCGTTTTACATAAAACCTTTGAGTTTTGCAGTCAATTTTTCTCGATCTCTTCTTTATGGATACATTGTGTTCTCAAAGTTGGATTTATAACTTTGAATAATGCATTGCCATTAATGGACTGATGTATTACGCAAAATAGTAGGTCATTTTTGCATTATTTATACACTATCGTTCACACGGGTACCGCCGTTTGTTCTGCCAGCTTACTTTGACGCCCTTAATACTAATCCTACAAATTTACAAGAAGAATAATATATGTATATTATACAATTAGAAGATTTCATATTTATTCTACACTTTTTCATAATAATAAACTGAGTTTTGGAAGATAAGCGTATGAAAATCCAATTTCTCTTTTCATAGATTTTTGTATCTCTAAAGATCGAAATACGAAGAGAAAACTCGAAGGAAAATAATTCGTAAAAGAATTGCATATCATTCGTACCATCTCTTATGACCCATCTTGTTAAAATTACCTCGATCTATATTCTACAATCCGAAGTTACTTTCACTTCTGATGTGAAATTAAATTTATTCAATCGAAATAACCAATAACGCATTTTATTTTAGAATGAATCTATTTATACAAAAGAGTTCTTTTTTTTACCGTCCAATTTTCACTTGATGAATAGATATGATGCTCGTAGAGTTGATTGTGCGTAAAACAATATTCTTATAATATCTTTTATAACAACTTGACGTCATGATAATTTTCAAAGATTGCGTTTTTATTTCATTGATCTGCCACTTTATACTATATTCAATACTATGAGCAAAAACAAAGTTGTTGACAGAACAAATGAATTTTAAATTTTCATTAAAAATATATACATCACATTGTTTAGGGAGTTTGAAAACAGTTAAATAAAATATTGAAGAAGATTGTTTATTTCTCTATCTGATTTCCTGCTTTGTTGTCATGATTGATGTATGACCGTATTGACTTGAAATTTGAATGTTGATCTCGATCATATCTGCATTTCAATAATATTCCACAACAAACATAATAAAAAATGCTGAAACAGAATTTTTAATAGTTGGGAGAATTTAGAATCAGATAAAATTATAATTAGTAAAATTAATGGAAAGACCAGTTGGCATCACTTTTAAAAAAATGCTATCATTAATAATTTCCTGCTTCACCGATGCTTTTTTTTCATATTCAATATGCGTATTTTATTTAATTACTTTAGCTAAGAACCAATAGAACTTCAAGGTTTACGGAGAAGACAGTTCTTTATGATTCGGGACTAGGGTGCGAGACCAGTGTGAAGCTAGCCGGATGACTAATAGAAGATGTTGAAAATGCCATCTAATTTTCCTAATAACCTTTGAGTTCTGCAACTGTGACTGTAACCCATGCAACACCAGCATTCTAATACAAAAGTTTTAGTATCCAAATAGATAAAGGAACAAAAAAATTAAGCCACTCTTTCTCTGCCTTCCTACTTTATCTACAATTAATCAAAAAATCTATCTTCATACCGTTAAAATATTCAAGCCTTGTAGGAGATTCTACGCATATTAGCAATGACAAGAAAAATTGTGTACTAACTTACAAATCGCTTGGATAGCTCTACAAGCAAGCTCGCTTGTTCTGCTGAAATTTTAATGTCATGATTTACACAATATGTTTGGTCCAGATTGATTATTGCATTCCATACACTTTACTTAACTTTTATATGATTTGTGCACTTTTTTGAATTAGAATTTACTGAACCATTCGGATCTGAATATTCTTTTTCTTTTCACGTGTCTATCTTTTTGTTTTAAATCACTTTCAGTCGATGTTTGTCTTCTGCTAAAATACCTACATTTTTGTTTCCATGAAACATTCTGAAAGTAAAAGAGAACATAAATCTAGAATACAAGCTTTGATTCTTACTGTCTTTAATGGAGAAAAGGAAAAACATGAGTCTTCTTGGGAGATCAATTGACAGTAACTATAAGCCTCTGTCGAATTAGTAATGATTATTTTAGAATGCGACCCGACAAGTCAAATATAATCGAAATGTACAATACCAAAGATTCAGAAAATTTCTGGAAACCGCAAAAAATAGAAAAACCTTTTCAGGAAATCTGGAAGATCTAACAACACTGTCCAGGATCGATTACAGTAAACGAGGGAAACAGAAGGATGTGGATCAAACATGATACAAACTACACTCAGAAGTCTGCCTCAAAGTAATTATTTTCTGATTAATTTTGAGCGTGATGGTGGCAAGAAGATTGATTAGACATCGGCGTGACCGCCGTGAGTCACGGTTTTCACGGTTACGGTCGTGACCGTTGCTACGTCTTTGGTAAATTTCGTGACCGTGACTGAGTTCGAGTCACGGCGGGTCACGAAAAATGTGTTGCATAGGAAGTTGATAGCTCTTTCATATGATACTAATTATCCTTTCATCATATGTCAACATTTATTTTTACTTTTTGAAATAAAACAAATAAGTGAATATGATCAGTACAAATACAAAGCGCATGAATTCAAATCATGAAAAGTATTTACAAAGTTAACAAACTTTTAATCAGAAACATTTGCGATGCTTATATGTTATGTGACAATGTGCTGACCAACTTAGTTTCTGGTATATCAAAAAACTTTAAAATTTAATTCTCAATTAATTTTTTGTTATTTATTCGCTTTAAAAAATATTCCAAAGAATAGATGCCTTTTTTGTTAGTTTATTTGATTTTGCATCAAGATCAGCTCCCAATTTGAGATTTATAAATATCAA
>OENM01001257.1:11130-22161 GCA_900239745.1 Rotaria magnacalcarata | reverse complement strand
AATCTTAAAACATATGAACTAATCTTAATGCAAGCTCAAATAAACTAACGAAATCCATATCTATCCCTTGGAATATCTTTTACAAAGTGAATAAATAACTGAGAAAAATTAAGAATTAAATTAAAAATGTTTTTGAAATATCAGAAACTAATTTGTTCAACATGTAGCTAAGTAAGATAAACAAAAGCAGGTGCTTGTAATTATTTGTACTTCATATTTCCATTCTAGCTTTAGCATGGGATATTTTTTTTTGTTACTGATCATAAACTTTCTTTCTTCTTCTATTATACAAAAAGTGATCAGTATATTTCTACCAATACAACAGATTTTCATGAAACATTTCATTTATGTTTTCGATATGCTCTATATTCACATGTGGCAAAAAGATACCGCATCAATATAATTCATACAATTTCCGTGACTCACGGTCACGGTTTTTTACGGTCAAGGCCGTGACCGTGACCAAAAATTAGTGGTCACGCCGATGTCTAAGATTGATATCGATGAGAAAAAAAACTTGAGAGTATGACTAGATTGTTCACTTCTGTATTTAGATTAGTGTGAATTATTGATTTGTTTTCTCAAACTAGTTTCACTTCTCAGAATAATATCCGAAAATTTTGAATAGATTAATGAATGAATACATGATCATCGAGACTACCGATTTATACGTACTTTAATGTGAGTTTCGTGTATGGCACAGCCAATAAAAAGAAGATCCTTTTAATTTGAATGTTCTAGACTGATAAAATTTTGTTTTTCACAATCAATCATATAGCAGAGAGATATAGTATTTAATAGAGTTCGACCTTTTTTTTATAGGTTGATCGGAAAAGTAGTATTGCCACATGAAAATGTTTAGACAATATCTACTATTATTAGAATATTTTAGATTTTGGGATAAAAAATCTGAGATGCTGCGACTCGATGTTTTGTCAAATATACGAAAACAAGTGTTCTCTGCCATGAATCATATTCACTGCTCGTCAGATAGAACATTCTCAATCAGTCATATCTCGAATGTGCAAAATAGATCACAGCTAAAAAGAATAATTTAGTATATAATTAATTACGACAAATTTGAGATTTTTTCTTTAATCCATTAGTCCACATGCGCATCATCCAGAAACGTTATCTCCTTGATTCATAAACTTAGCTGTATACAGATGCAGTGTTTTTACAGTGATTATAGTGGGTGTGTTGATCAGAAACTGAGAAACGAATTTGACAATTTATGAAATTCATATTATATAGAAAATAGATACTAAATATTTCCCGAAACTACTTTTCTACGCTAATTTTAGTAGAGGGTTACTACAGTACATCAGATTTTAGCGAATCACAGAAGAAGAACAAAATAAAACAATCGTAAATCAATATTTCGATAGTGTTTACATGAACACAATATTCCTAGATCAGAATTAGCAGCAGCTAAATCATGTTTCACATGTTTAATCCCGATAGGGATTGTGCTAGTGGCTTCTTTTTCGTAATTAGATCCGCAGTCTAGTTGATTGATCAGACATGAATATAATTCAGTTTTTAACATGACTTACTCGTCGTCTACTTTGAGTTCATTGAGTTAGGATTATTATATCTACCTGCAAAAAGAGTTTATAGCAATCAAGAGAGACTTTACTACAAATTCTATGTGATAATCATGAATAGGTTTAGTTTATTTTCAAGCAAAATACAACATCAAATGGATACAGCGATTTCAACTTGTTAAAAATCTGAGTGGTCGTAACTGTCCTGTAGCTTGCGGTTTAAATGCCGCTGTGAATCGTGCAAATATCTGTGGTTGTTGACGAAGTACTTCTGTCAGAAATACTTTCTTTACATCAATAATTGAGACAAGACAAACGAAAGAAAATATAAAAGTAATGAAATAGCAAAGAAAATAAATATACGACACAGTATTAGCTCCAAAGTACGATGGGACACCACATATTTGAGCAATATACAAAACAGTGAGAGGAAAGTTGAGAGAGAAATTTGGAACCGAGAGTCCCATGAGCTGAATTGTCATTTTTCGTTGTTTGCGCCATTGAAGTGCTTGACGTGAACGTTTTTTGTACCAGATAATTCGAAAAAGGAAACTGAATGTAAAAATTGGTTCGAGTAGGGATGGTATGACGATGTTTGCAAATGTATCCCACCAATTCAAACTTGTGTTGTTTAGATAACAGGCAGTGAAACCACAATACAGCGATGTATAGTCGTAAACATTTTCACATGGATACAAGAAATAAGCATAAATGTAATAAATGAAAATATATAAGGCTATAGAAGACAATGGTACAAAATGAATGAGTAACCGTTTTTTTCTTGTTGATAGCCATTGATCATGAAATACGAGAATATGTCTTTCAAAAGCCATCCAAACCATAAGAATGAGTGATCCATTGTACAAACCAACATCGACGAAATTCCAAATTAGGCATGTCGCTGAACTTGTTGGAATAACAGCAGAATGCACAATGAAGTTGAGATAGAAAGGCACATCAATTAATTGGATAGCTAAACCGAGAAGAAGCACAAGGACGAGAACATGATTTTTGATGTTTGAACGTGCTTTTCGATTGGTAAAAATATAAAAGAGAATAATCAATGTGCATAAGGTAGATGCGATTTCGGGTGGAAGAAGAATCCAAAAGCGAGCAACGTATGGTAGCAGGATGTCGGAGTCGCCAACAAACGAACTATTGCTCAAATTATTCGAACCTTGACTGCCAGACATTACTGAAAATTTTCAAATAATCTAAAAATGAATTCATATGGAAGTCTAGGCATTAAGATCCTAAGTGAACATGATTGGAATTAAAGACCTCAATTGAAACTTCGTTTTGTTGAAAGAGAATGAATATAAGTAATATTTTATTTTTGATATTTCAATTTTGATATTAGATTACGAGTGGTGCAAATAGAGAATCAATTCAGCAAGTCATAGAATCATGAGACAGACGCTTGCTGGCGTATGACGTACAAGTCACCGGCGATTTTTACTAGAACTGGATTGAGAAATTTCCAAAAAGATGTGACGAAAACATTGAAGGGAGGCGCAGTGGGACTGAATTAAGCAAGCAGGTGAAATAAGCGAACAGCTGCTATCAATGATACAAAAATGCAAAATTTCCAAAGAAACACTGTAAATGAAATAGACAGTTCGGCCTATAACCTAGAAGAACAAGATGATATGCAGTGGGGGTTAGTCTCATTCAACCATAAAATGCATGTATGAAAAAGTTCGTGCGGGTGAATTTGAACTCTTAACGACAATGATACATTCTTCAGAGACTTCGTTAAGAAGTGCAAGCTTGTTCCCTACTGTTACTATGGAGGAGGCACGATTACTCAATGCGCTTCTCTCATAAAGTCAATGTCAAATTCTACAACAAAAATGGTCATTGATCTGAAGATTCTAACAAGCCGAAAGTGAGTTCAACTTACTAGAACCCATTCTTATAATCTGAAGAATGTATTATAATAGATTGGAAGACCGAGACACTCATTATTATTTTCGATGCTTCTCAGTGTAACGAAAATTTTGAGAAACTCAAACTTCCCATATTTATTCCTGATATCTAGACTCTAGCATCGAATATCTTCTAGAAGTAAAATACTTTCAAGAGAAGAACAATTAACTAATTTAAATCTTACCTACATCATTAAGTAGAATCGTATTAGTAAATAACAAGAAACTAACAAACATTTAATCGATTACGATATGACGTGAATAGAATACACTAACCTGTATGAGATTTTCACAATGAATGCAATGTTAATAATTCTTCAAAACATCTCTCTTATCCTATGCTACAGAAAAAAGTAACCAATCAAATATTCTAGAATGAATTCTTAATTATTTTACATTCAGCTAAATTTTTATCCCTCGCATACTGTCAAAAAGAGGTTTTATAAGAGAAATAATGTGATGAAAGTTTCTTCCATGCAAACTAATTCGTAGTGTCATTTAGAATAGCATTTACTTCACTTCTATAACTTCAAAGTGTCTACCTACATTATCGTATATCTGAGAAAAGGCCCTTTCAAAATAGTGTTCTAAGCTAATCCATTGTGAACAACATAATGCTTTTTTTCTGAAGAGAATATTGATTCATTAATTTTTTCCAAGCAAAATTACTCCGGGTAAGAAAAAAAGTTGTCTGGATAATCTACGAGAAAAACAAATATTACGAAAAAATTATGCAAATAGACATAATGCTTCTATTTTGCGTTGCGTTCAACCAGTCTAAGCCCAGGAGAGTAATGAACGGGTAAAAATACTAGTCGTATTCTTAGTCACGTCTCTACATCCGCACTAGTCGTTTTCTCAAATATTTCGGGTACAGAGCTAACCTAAAACCCAGAATAGTTCATAGCTCCCGTCCTGACGTCCGTTAAAAATGATTTAATTACATAAGACACCAGAACATTAGTAGCGCCGCACCCTACAAATTATAGTCTTATTCAGTAGTCGAGTCTGAGCTAATCTACATTCAAATATACAAGGAAGAGAATTAGATTCGAACACGCAAACATTCTGTTATTTACCCGTCGTTTAAACCATTGAAACGTAAAATCGAAAACTTGTTTCCTACGTCTCACTAAATATCAGTAAACACTATATTTATTCAATTTTATTTAGAAACTTTCTGAAGACATTCATATGAATAAGAGAATCTTAATAATATAAAATTTTAGTTATTAATTCAAATAAGAGAGTCCTTGATTTTTTAATTCAAAAAATATGTTNCCTGTTAGTATTCAAAGAACATTAAAAATGCAAAATCATATCTAGTGAAAATAAAATTATGAGTTTATAAATCTAGGATAAAATCGTTTACAATTGATGAATTTCAGATTTCAGATAAAATACGATAAAATCATCTTTCTTTTTATAATTTGACTCTTCCTGCTCAAAAACCCATACATTTATTTGCACTCGATATTTTATCTGATGCATTGATTGTTTGTAATGTTATCAAAAATATAACTTTTAAAAACTTTCATAAGAACTAAGTTTTGCTATTCAATAAATGTAGATGCATATTTGGAAGTCAATAAAAATTATGGAGCAAAATAGTCTTCGAAGTTTTTAATAAATCTGGGCCTTTTCCTCATTTATGTCAACTTCCAAAGCCATTTAAAATTATTCCTTACTGCGACAGAAGACATTTGCGACTAGTGGAATGAATTTTCGCTCGACCACTATTTAATTATCTAACAAATCGATGCGTCTAGTTGCTAGTTAGGATGTTAAAAAAAGCATCAGTCCATCATTAAGACATTGATAGGCGTGAGGAGACCCGTCAGGTCTTAAACACTGTTGGTTCACATGTTCAAATCCACTTTGCAGCTACATCTTTTTATTCATTTCTTATTCTTCAGGCCAGTCAGAATGGGGTAGATAGACAAAAAGACGAGACACGACCGAGTTCAAGGACACTCTTGAGTAGTCCAGGCCTGACTACAGGACGCTTTCTGTCAGAATAGCTTGACATGGCACCTATGAACACATGTCCGACTAGGTCTTGGCAGTATTGCGGATGTTGCCGGCTAGTCATGTTGCCCGTATTCTCCAACGTTTTGCTTACCTGGAAACCAATGGCGTATTTTATTTTGGCAGAAATCTATTTACGCAAAAAAAATACGTTTTTTACAGTTCAATTTTAACTTGATGAATAGATACGATGCTCGTAGAGTTGCCTATGCGTAAAAAAATATTCTTATAAATCTTTTAAAACAACTTGACGTCATGATAATTTTCAAAGATTGTGTTTTCATTTCATTGACCTGCTACTTGATATTATATTCAATGTTATGAGCAAAAATAAAGTTGATAAAAGAACAAATGGATTTTTAATTTTCATCAAGAAACTATAATTTATTTTTCAGGGAGTTCAAAAACAGTTAGGGGGGGGGGGCTGGTCACCTCCAGGGTGGCCAGATCGAAATTTCAAAAATCAGAAAATGATCAGAAATTATTTTTGGAAAATCAGAACGTTTTCAGAAAGAGTAGTTCTTTTTCCAAACTGTTGAGTAGTATATTAATCTACTGGCATTGAATGCTTCACTCAGTTATTTTTCATCGATATATAATTTATTTCAATGGTGGTTCACTATAAAGAAAGAGAATATCATGAAAATATCGCTTAGCTAATACAAAAAATAATCAAAGACACGTACCCAGGAGATTCAATCCGACCAGTGGATGCGATCGTTTCCGGCACCGGATCCTATGGATTCCGTTGTTTTTCGGTCGGCTCCGTTGAATTCCGATGAAATCTAGACCGGAATCTGTTAGGTAGGAAATCGTCGGAATCCAATGGAACTGACCGATTCCGACGTACCCTGATTCTCCTGGGTAGTGTCAAACTTTTTCACTAAATTCAAAACTCGTTTACAAAAACAAAATACAAAAAGTAAATAATGTGTATATATATGTAGATATACTGTTTAAGTTAATAACTTCAACGAAAACATCGATAATGTAGCATCGGTTTGTTACTATTACTCATATTTAGCATTTTCACGAATTTGCTTCAACAAGTTCGTTTGAGATAATATATGTTTATAAAGTCGATCACAAGAATAATCACTATTCATTCTTATTTTAAGTTCAGCATTGACCAATTCTATATCCATTCGATTGCGATAATCCGACCATAAATGTTGCATGTGACTAAAAATTGTTTCTACATAAGAATTTGTACATGGAATGGAGAAGACATAGCAGATCAGTTTTTTTCCAATTTAGTGTTGCATTTGGATTGGTATTTAATAAGTATGCCCATAATTGATCAGATCGAATAAAATCTTCATCTTCCTTGTTTGATGGTGAAATCATTTGTTCATTATCATGATCATCGCATACAACAGTTTGATCATTAATGCTCCATGAATAAGAATCATTTGTTTTACTTGAGTTATAAAATTTAATTTTATCACTTAATTTTACATTTTTCATTTTTAAACTATCATAAAAGCATTTTATATCACAAAATTCACTATAAATTGATCTTCATCTAAATCAGGTATGTGGATCATATCAGTAATATCGATAACATTTTTCCACATACGAAAGTTAAATGATTCAGCATTAAAAAAAGATAATTTTTCATAAAATGAGCCATTAACATCGAAATAAGATTTAACATAGGCGATTACTTTATTAATGAATAAATCGAATGCTGTTTGTAATTCTACACATTTCGTCTCACCGATTTCTTTTAATTGCTTTAACACTAAACGTGTATTATTACCATAATATTTATCGGATAATTTACGCTGCAGTGTTGAGTAGATCTGTAATAATAAAATGAAGATCAATTACTGTTGCATACGAACGCTCCAGTTGTAACTCTGCCTTTTGGATTTCAACAAGAACATTTTGTAAAAAGTACAAAATACAAAGACTATCGTCATTATTAAAGAAAGTTTTTAAAATTCATTGTGCATCTGTTGATGTTTGTTCATTCAAAAAAAAACGAATTTGACTGGTTCAAATTTATCAAGTAAACGATCTATAGATCGAAGTAAACTTAACCACCTCGTGCTTATATATTTTAATAAAACCTTAAGAAAAAGATATTTAAGTTTTGTAATCAGTCCATCTAATTTTTGTCATATTTTCGATAAAACAACTTACTTGAAAATCAACTTGCACGAAGTCAAAATATTCCTTCAAATTTTCCATTCGTTTTGCTGATCTGGAAAAATACGAATACAATTTGCATAGAATGGTTTCGATATCAATTGGTAAATCATCATGTGCAGTGTGTACGGCATTATGCAGTACATGACAATAACAGTTACCTAAAATATAGCAATAAAAAGTACAGTCGGAAATTCGAATACAGATGGATTGAAAAGTTATTTGATGAGATACATGTTCATGTTTACCTTTTAAAAGATGGGATACTTTTTCTTTTAACAATTGGAATACCGAATGATTTTTTCCAAAGTTCACGTTGGTGTTGTCAGCACCAAAACTAGTTAAATTTTCAAGTTTAAATTTATATTTATCAATAACTTTACATATATTATTGAAAATATTAACCGCAGTTTCGTTTGAATCATTGATAAACTCAATTAGTCCTATAAGATCGGATGAAACTTGTTTAAACATCACACAAAAAGTAAAATTTCAAATGACCAAAGTCTATTACCTCGACTAACACCTATTTCAGAAAAATATTGCACTGCAAGCGGAAACGTTTTGCAACTGCCTTTGTTTGATGCATCACCAGACAGTGAATAGAATCGTGCTTTTAATAAGTCATCAATAATTATAGTTGTCAAATAAGGACCAAGTACGTTGCACGCAATTGCTCGTGCTTTAGTGTCGCCACATGATATTGACTTTGCCAATGATAATGATTCAAAAATGGTTCGAATTAAATCAACTGTACAATCTTGAGATCTATAACTGTGACCATGTTTGACTTCATGAAAAAAAAGTACACATTCAGCTGCTGATATTTTATCTAATTCCCGTTCTGGAGTTATAAATTGTGTTACTGAACAATTTTTATTTAATCATTTCATAGATTTTGTATGTGCACGACTAGTTAAATGTTTATCGAGAGCTGATTTTCCATCACAATGAACAGAAAACGTTTTAAGACAAGCTTTGCATCGAGCTTTTGTTGAATCATGATCTATTGCTTGTAGTCAATATAAATATTGATCGATGGATAGCCATTCTTTACGAAAAACTCCTTTCTTCTTCTTTATTATTCGAGATGATGTTGTTGATGATGTTACTTCAATCTGTACTTCTTCAATATCAACGTCGATCATATTGACATCGTCCATTGGATAATTTAGTTTTTATTCATGTAATGTGCAATCAAGTATAAGATTATTGAAATTGAAATATCAAAACAAAAAAATGTATCGAATTTCGCTGCATTGGTGCAGCTAGAGGTGTCAGCCGAAGGGTTGAACGGCGGCGGCGAGCAACAATTTTCAATTTTTAAAGATTTCCAGCGGCTCGTTATTTGAATGAGTAATGTCTTCAGCGGCGGCTGCTACAAATTCTTAATTTTTTTTCCACAGCGGCGGTGCCGGTTGATATTTGCAAGTCCTTATGTGACGGCGGCGGCTGAGTTAAAAATTCGCTGATGAAAATTAAAAGAAAAATGTTCGATTCGATCGCATATATATTGATGTCAGCGGCGGTGGATGACGCTACCAAAAATTTTTACCTCTTGCAGCGGCGCAGCGGCGGCTTCTCAAAAATTCTTAAAATTACCAGCAATTTNNNNGGCGGCGGCGGCGGCTGTTATTATAGAAAACTCGGCTGCTGCGGCGGCTCAGCCGCACGGCTGACACCTCTAGGTGCAGCTGTAGCTGTCGATGTAACTCAAAAACCACCAACCAATAATAAAGAAAAAATGTGGCGCAATATTTATGTATAATAGTAGTGAATTATGATTGTACTAAATTGGGCTTGCGAAACTGAGATTTGAAAAACTTTCGAATTCGGAAAAAATCAGAAGCTCGGAAGAAAATCAGAAAGACATTCAAATTTCAGAAATTTTCCCTACTTTTCAGAACGTCTGGCCACCCTTGTTATTTCACATCTGTCGCCAGTGAAACCTTTCTGGCAGATGCATGTGAATTTGGTCTCGGTTGCCATGTGTTCATCGATGGGAATGCATTGGCCACCATTCTCCCAACTAGTATATGGATCGAATTGACACATCATGTGATTGAGCAAACATCAAGAATCCAACCGATGGATAGGAGAACCACACAGAGATCGATTGTGAGCGGAAACACCAATGCAAAGAGAGTCCAACGCGCACAGGCAATTGCGTGAAATCGTGCAGTATCGTCCAGATCATCCTCGATTGCATTGACAAAAAGTGGTACCGTTCGGGTCATCGGTATACCTGACACATTGACCGTGGGCACACTGTCGATCTGAACAAGTGTCGAGGGTGTGGGTGTGAGTAGGGGTATAGTTAGAAACACACCCACACCCACCCTTCTCTTATCGTTGGTTGGTTACTTTCCTTTTCCTTTTCTTTGTTTGTCGTTCGCATAATAATAAAACAAAAAAGATTTAATTTTTGCTTATCAATTCATTTATTATTTATAAAACATATAACAAAAAGAAATAAAGAAAAAATTTACCATCTTCTTATAATAAATATATTTTCGTATATTTATAAATGACACATGAAATTCTTGGCTATTTCGTTTCTTCAATCTATAAATATACAAAGAATAAATGAATTTCAAAAATTCAAAAATACTTTACTCTCTAATAATCAAAGAAAAATTGTTTTTGTTCAGAAAATCCTTAAGATAAAAGAATAAACTCTCTTTTTGAAAAAATAGTATCCCATCTTTCTCTGTGACCCTCATGTTTTGGAATCAAAAAAAAAGAATCCATCATATTATCAGAGATATTTTTCAAAATTCACTTGTAAAAAAATATATCTTCATCAAAATAAATGATAATCTAGTTCATTTTAATGTTCCTTTTTTTATCCTCTTTCATTGGATAATCATCTTTATTTCTTCACGGGTGAAAGATAATGAAATTGAATGAAACATAAAAGAGTAAAATGTCATTCTATGATCGTAACATACTCTAAAAGTTATTTCTTTTGAAACTATTGTTCTCTTGATATAAAAAGACTTGTATTGTTCGCTATATTCATAATTATAACAAGCAGTTATTCTATCATTTACAATGAAATTGAACATCAAAAGAAATGGGATAATGTTCGAACGAGTGAAAAGCACTGTAATATCTTTCTTTTATCCATCGTCTTTATTGATGGATTGATCATTATCACTCAAACAATTATCTCTCATTTTTCATAATTTCTCTCAATCGCTCTCTTGTATTTACTAGATTTTTTCTCCCTAGTAAATTCATTTTTCGCCCAATACACATGTTCAATTTCGAATAACATCCAATCAAAAATAATAAATTCTTTTTTTCTATCTTTTTCAATTCACTCTCCGGATGAGACTATAGAAGACAGATCCTCACCAGCAATTTCCCAT
>OENM01001257.1:0-11097 GCA_900239745.1 Rotaria magnacalcarata | reverse complement strand
CACAGATCATTACAGAGAAATTAATTAATCAGTAAATTGGTTAATTAATTATTAAATTTTTCTTTAACGGTCTGTGATGGTTTCTAGAGACTCAATACGTCATAGTACAGACCGTGATAGACGGATTCCAGAAAAGGAGTTTCATTGTGTTTCACATTTTAATCCCACAGGGATTGCGCTAACAGATTTCTTACTCTCAATCTATTAGGTAGTGGCGCAATCTCGCACCCACTACCTCTCTTTTCTTCTCTCTTCGATAGCTTCGCTTGATTGGTTATCTGTGTGGACAAATCAAGGAGTTAGTTAGTTTTTGGTTGTTGTTTTTTTCTGAAGGAGTAAAAGAACTCTGAACTGTTAGTGCTACCGCCTAGCACCATTAACAATTTTCGTAGAATAATGCTCATTTATCCAACAAATAAAAGGTATGTTACCTGAAATTTCTTTTCTTCTAATAATATCTCGAATATCATAGAGTATCTCTATAGAATCTGATAAGATATTTTTAATAGAACCAGGAAGAAATTCTCATTTTTTCCCTTACATCGTTCGAGTCATTGAAAAGATTAAGCTTCATTTCTAAACTATTTTTTTTAATTTGCATTACTGACTACATATATTTATCACTTATATCGTGTACATAAAAAATCATTCTCAGAGATTTCTTTCATTTTAATCATTTTTCTCTTTCATAATAATCAATTTTTCATACTTTGTAACAACTAATAACGAAGAAATATTTCATTTATTACCTATCAAAAATAAGACATCTTATCTTTTTCTTTTTCTCCATTGATGAGTCATCAGAAAAGAGTCACTTAGATTCAGGACGCTATTTATCATGAAAGAGGGCGCTCTATAACGGAGTCAATTGTACACAACAAAGAATAGCATTTAAACAATTCATTAACCTGTTATTAAATTCTTCGTTGAGATCGAGATATCTTTCTTTGGCAAGGACGAAACTAGTCTTGGTAGCTATGCACACCCTTTATTGGAATTTTGTAAAAAAATTTTTAATACATATCTCAATAGATTCAGATTTTTGTTGATTTTTGAATTAATTTTAAATAATCATATAGATCTGAAGCCATCTGAAGAGTCCTTTAGTAGAGACGAAACACGTCATGGCAGCTCATTCACACCCTTCTCGAGTGTTCCGACTTGCCTGTTGTGAAAGAGGTTTGTCGACTGGGTGTGTCTGGGTTTGAGCGGGCGATGGTTTTCTAGGATTTTGGTAGGTTTTCTTTGAAGTTGTTTTGGTTTTTTTATATGGGACGCTTTGAATGGTTATGGAAAAGAGGGTTGGTTATCATTTACCCTAAATCGTATCCCTAAATCAATCCCTAAAAAAATCCCTAAATTCAAAAATTCGTTTTAACGTTGATTCTGGGCGAAACTAATGTAAAAACGAATTTTTGAATTTAGGGATTTTTTTAGGGATTGATTTAGGGATACGATTTAGGGTAAATGATAGTCATTCGAAAAGAGGACGCTACTTGATGTTGACGCTTCTGTGGCGATAGAGTGCCTCTTTTCTGTGATTGCTTTATTTCTTTGGCGCTTTGTGTCATTGTGTCTTTGTGTCTTTGTTTTTACGTCCCTGGGATGAGCTTTTATTCGAACAATGCTCTTTGTGTCCGATAGCATATATAAATGGTTGTGAATGAATTTTGTACATTCATTATACACTGTTTATCATTCAATTCAAACTTTCACTTTAACGTTCGATATATCATATACCGAAATATCATTTAAAAATGGCATCAAATACAACTGCTTACACTCAATCAAATATGGTCACTGAATCTTCATCTGACTCTGATTCAGGTACGAATAGGTTTTTTTAGATTTTCATATTTGTATGTTGAATTATATGATTTTAGATTTTATCTTGGACCAAGATTATGTTGCAGCTTCCACTCCAAACGTTTTCGATACTTCAAATGATACTAGCTATAGTAGCACTGGTACTACCACTACTATGACTAGTGAAATTAGCACGCTCAGTCGGCCATATCCGCCAATTAATTGCCATGGCGCTGTGGATGAACACGATAAACCATATCGTGAATTTGGTGAGATGAGTACGTGAAATTAAATCGTTTTCATGTTCATATTATGATGGTTTCTTATATTTCAATTATTTTAGAACCGAAGGCTATTGCCTTACTCAAAAAATTTCGTTTGCCTGTCAAGCACGTTCCATATTGTGAACCTGATCCAACTATTCGCGTATCTCGAAAGAACAATCGATTGTATAGCAGAAAGCTGGCTATCTCGAGTTTCTCTGATCGAACAAGTAAGATCCTTAACAACTAATTTTGTTTCTATATGAGTTTATATAATGACTTTTCTTTTAAATTGCTTTTCTTTAGAGGAAGAAACTTACAAACAGGTACTTCAGTATCTCGAGGTGAAGAAAATACCTGTCCGCTACGTATGCGTGGCAAGAGAAATTGTTACAAAGGACACTATGCCTCGCATACATATTCAAATCGTATTTCGTGGCAAGCCAGCTATCCACGCACAATTCATGGATAGATTTCTGAGTAAGTATTTTAATTTTATCTTATATCTACTTTAATCAAGATAATTTTACTTTGACGGATTGTTTTCTTCTTTTATTTAGATTGCCAATGTGAATATCATGTAACAATTTATGCAAACGCATGGAACGAATACATGAAACAAGGTATGATTAACATCCGTTATATAGTTCATATCTAAACACATCCTAAAATTAAACACAAAAGTGTAAACCATTATTTTTCATTTACTTAGCGTTTAGCTTCATTGAGTATGGCCTTTTCAAAGGATCCGATAAAAAGGGCGTCAAGTTGTGGCCAAATTCATCGACAACAAGTAAGAATGTAGTTACCTTTTACATACGATCATACATTTTAATAATTTTGATAGAAAAAGGCGCGTGTCTTACGGATGATATAGCGACAGAAGCTTTCAAATTAAGCAAGAACAGCGTTCCAAATGCATTAGATATGCTCGTTGAGAAAGTACCGGCTAAATGTTTAACTGGTTTAAGAGGGTAAGTACATATGTATATAAAAACACAAATTGTGCCCAATTTGCTAATATATATATATATATATATATTCAAACAAAGAATTTTAATGTTAATTTGATTTATTTTTCTTTATGTACGAAAAGTATTCGGGTAAATCTTGAATTATACTACGATCAACATAAAATCGAAGAACTAAGAAGTATTGCACGCGCCAAAACTTACTGTTGGCCGGATTCATTCCAGGATATCACTAGCGAACTCGGTAAGAAATCTTATTTCTCTTGTTTTTCTTATGCTTTCTACTTTTCCTCTACTCTAATAAAACATAATAGCTAACAACATGCATACATATTTGGTGAGGGAATTTGTTAAACAGTCATCTCACCGACCTCTATGTCTCATTTTAGTAGGAAACACAGGCACAGGTATGTAGAACTACTTGGAAAAAATGTACACTATAACGTACAACGCTTTATTCATTCATTAAGATTTTTTCATATTTTCAGGAAAAACAAGTTTTGCACTTAGCTTACCTAGTATGCCCAACTATTATCGTGGTGTATGGTCGATTATTTATTGGAATAATGATGCAACATATATGATTTTCGATGACATACCATGGCGCTCAATTGACCAAAAAGGGTATCCCGCGAAAAAGGATCTATTAATAGGTCAATTAGAAGTTTGCGTAGGTACACCAATTTAAACAAATATTATAACACATTTTTCAACATTTTTATATATATTAGGTAAGTGATAAATACTGCAAGAATAAGAAAATTATAGTGGATAAGCCTGCTATAATTCTTCTTAATCACGCCGACGATCAACCACTACTCAATCCGCGTACACAGGAAGAAAGAGAAGATTTGGAGTTTTGGCAAAAACGTGCTATTATACGTGTATTAGGTAATATGACTTTCTAAAAAAAATTATATAATTTACAAGAAAGCCAATTTTTTTATTCTTTTCAATATATCATTTAGAACCAAACGAGCACTTCTATAAACCAAAACCCAAAACGCCTTCACCAGAAAATAAAATCTACACTGTGGACGGTATACCATTATTCGATGAATTCAGACGTGCTTGGCGTGAAAAGCAACAACAAAAAGCCTTACCACCTGCGCCATCACCATCGCCACCACCAACATCAATGATCATGCACCCACAACCTGAAAACCAACTTCGCAGACAAAGAGTTCGCTCTAGCGAATATCCATACGAACTTTGAATATAATCATAGTTTAGATAATTTGTACAGATATCACTGTAGTAAAAAATTCTGTATTTTTTCGAATAAAAATCCGCTAACGCGTTACTTGTACTCATACTAAAAATTTCTACAAACAAAAAAAAACAACAAAAGATTTCGCGAAAGACGACAAACACAAAGAGAATAATTACCTCATTTGGTAGACTTAAAACTACCATGAACACAGAATAAACAACAATTTTTACCAACACTTCAGCAGAAACTTCAAGTCATGATTAATTCCTATTTATTTATACGATTATCTCGTTTCTATTACAGGGTTTTCACCTGAAAAATATGTGATGATATAAACACAAGTAGATGTAAAGATGTCGTCCTATGGCGATGCAGAGATAGAGAGACACGGATGCATGGAGATGTCGTCTTCCGCTGATGTACATATGAAGCGACACGAATATATAAACCAGTGAAGATGTCGTGCTATGCCGATGTGGAAACTTGGAGATGTGGAGTTGTGGAAATAATGTGAACATCATGTAGAGACGTGGAACCACAAACATATGGAACCAGGCTGATGCGGAAACAAGCAGCAGTGGAACCAGGTACACATGGAACCACGGACATATGGAATCAGGCGGATGCAGAACCAAGCAGAGGTGGAAGCACGTAGATGTGGCAGTGTAAAGATGTCGTGATGCGTTGATGTGAGGACGTAAAAACGTGGATACATGCAGATCTGAAGATATCGTGAAACATTGGTATGGATATGTAGGGAGGTGGTGAGATGCAGATGTAGACATGTCTTGATACGGTGATGTCGAGGTTTCCATTGTACTAGGCATGCGCAAATGGGAAGCCGAACCTATAATGACTCCAACTCTTTCGGTGGAATGAAAAGTAGAACAGATGATGGAATGAGAATTTGAAAATGGTCGAGAGAGAAGTTTTTTTGTTGACACATGAATTATTCGCCGACGTGTATGTTGAATAATTCTAAGAAAAAAAAATGCTATTTACTCCTTTCCTAACCAATAGGACTGTGTGACTAATCTGGTGCGATTGAATTAGAATTGGAAGCGGCTTTTATAATTTGATAGAATCGCATTTGTGGAAAGTGGAAATTGTTGCATTCGTGTGTGGTGTGTCATGTTGAAATATATATATATATATATATTTGTGAATAATATCTGTATACAGTACGAGTGGTGAAATATTTGAGAAAATAAACATATAGAGAGATACAGCCGGCCTAGTGAGTTTGGATGTTTAGTAAGTGGTTTGATGATGTAAATTCGGTATTTATTTAGGCAAAAGTCTATAGAGTGACACAGGGAAATATAGACTATGTAAATTATGAAATAGACGTAAAAGATTCGATATATAGGGACATATATTGTAGGAGATTTAGAATATATAGAGATGATGAGACATTGTAAATATTTTGGTAACAATTATATGTACATGTTGCATGACAGATATCATGTTACTAAATATAGGAAAAACAACGTGGACGATGTAAGTTTAGTCACAACTCTAGTTATACCAATTAATGTTTGTCTTGGAACTTCAATATATCCTTAATAGTTCGTGTGAAACATTTTGAAGCATGTTACCGATGTCATAATGATATTGTTATCTTGAACACGTTGATTTCGTAAACTTTACCATCACTATCATTGTCATTATAATACACTTTTTGACTCCAAATAAATGAATATATAGCCTTTTTTCTTATGTGATATTGTTCACAATTTTTTTATGATTTGAAGAAAGAAAATCAAAATTAAACTACAACATGGTACCAATCAATCCTTTATTGGTATGAATGAGATAAGGTCTATTTATATTTTATAGAACTTTCCTATATCTAGACATGGAAAATATTTAAATGTTAGGTTTCTGATGGCCTTTATCAATTTGATTAAGTAATATCGTATTGATTGTTGTTTAAAAAAAGTCATAAGAAAATAGAAATATTTGCTTGTAACTAGTAAACTGAATTTTATGTCATTATTATCAAATTACTATTCTCAACAGATGACATTCCAGATGAATAAATTCGATATTAAGTTCGACTAGATCTTATAGAATCTTTACCAGTGTCTTACACCCTCCGATTACGAGAATGATTCTTTTTGTTTATTTATAAGCAAACTATACTAAAGCTATCCATATACTAATGAATAAACGAAAGAAACACAATAAAACACTAAGTAGTATTGCAAATTCTCCATGTTAATCCACATAGATAAATTCTTGACCCATTCTAGATGAATTTATTTTTGGCTGCTGTTGGTTGTTGCTGATACGGCTACTACTATTGCGATAACGAAAAACACGTGCATCTGGTGGACTTCGATAATATTCTTTCAATTTATTATGTTTGATGACTGGCAATTGTTTACTTTTATTACAACCAGCCTGTGGTACGACATGATCTCCTGATTCTTCGATCTTTTTATTTTTTTATTTGTTTTTCACTCGTACGTTCAGATCCATTTTCGACATTGTTTGTTGAATAATTATTCATTGAAATAGATACAGCGGGTGGTGGTGGTAAGAATGTTAAATCGTTTTTCGTCTTAAGTAAAAATAAAAATAAAAAAAATAAAAATGTCTTTGTGAATCCATTTTTTATACTTACAGGACGACTAACAATTCGACGAGCTGTTAGTTTTCTAACAGATATTGTTGACATCATTGAGATTTAAAAAGAACTAAAGAATAGTCGAGGATTATTGTGAAAAGATACGAACAGATCTGAAATTAAATCAAACAAATATAAAACCAATTGCTGTAGTGCAGCAAGCATCAATCCAAATATTATTCAATACACCACTTATAAAAATCAAAGAAAGAAACTGAGGAAAATACTACAAATTAAAATAATCTGTTTGCGGGTGGGTGTGGGTGTGGGTGTGTGGGTGTGAGTGGCGTATAGTTTTATATCCACACCCACACCCACAAACCCATATATCACTAAATAGAGCTTAAAGATTACTGCAAAATCATACCATTTCTTAGTCAAAAAAGGATGGTGTGGGTGTGGGTCCGGGTTTAGGTCTGGGTGTGGATGATACTATGGGGGAAAGAAAATACCCACACCCACACCCCACCATTTCAATTGTTCAAAAGCTAATTGTTGAGCTTTTGTTGAACCGAAAGCATGTGTAACTGCTTCAGTAAACGATGACCATGTTTTAATCACACTTGATGCTTGTGTGCAGCAACGCTGTGCTTCATCTTGTAAATGTATTGAAATATATTGTAATTTTTGTTCATTCGGCCATTTTACCATTTTAAAACGTTGTTCTAATTTATCTAGCCAATCATGAACATCATATTTTGAACCACGAAAATATGTTGGTTTTTTAATTATTTCATCAGCTATTGTTTGTTGTAAATGCGATGTAAGTGAAGACCCAGTAAAAACAGATAAAGTTTTATCCGTGTCGCCACGAGGAATATCTTGAAGTTTTAATGGTGTGCATGTAAATTTTTGAAGGAATAATTTACTAAATAATTCAATGCTAATAATTAAATCAATTTTTTCTACATACCACAAATACGTTGTATCAACTAATAAAAATGGAATGGCTTGAATTTGTTCAAGTCAACGTGATCCACATTGTTTAAATTGATTCATTGTTTGTAATAGCCAATCTTTTGCATCACCTATACCAAAATATTTAATAAATTTTGTATCAATAAGACATTCGAATGAAAGTATATCATTGTTGTTTGATAACGAAGGATTCACTGTTGATGGATTTATCTGACGGCCAAGAGCATATTGTTTTAATCGATCACAAAAACTGAACCAATCATTATGAATTTCATGTTTGGTCGTTCCATACCACATTTGCAATTCATCGTTATAATATGTAGTTGCTTGAAATATACGATGTAACGGTGGATATTCCAAATCTTCAAATGTTTTATATAAAACAGATAACCATTGATCGATTTGAATCATTTCTTCAGTTGTTAATTTATGAATTGATTGTAAAACTATTTTTTCTTGCATGCGTAGTGACTGTAAATTAGACTTGTTTTCTACTGGACGTATATAATCCTCATTCTTCTGTTCTTCAGATAATTCTAATATCGTTTGAGATGTCGACATAATTGTTGGTGAAATAAGTTGAATAGGTGAAGAATTTCCTACTGGATTACTTGAATGATGAAAACTATTATGTGTTCGAGGTGGAGAATAATATAATAAATCAGAAATCTGATGTGTGTGTAACTTTAATTGTGAGCGAGCGGAAGTGTACATCCAATGTACCAATATCCTTGATAGAAACTTCAATTCACTATGTAATGAATAACAGAGACAATCCTTTTAAAAGGATGCTACCATTTAATCAAATGCACTAATTGTAGAATTTTTTTCTTTTTTCAACATCGTTGTCATAAATTGTTATGTTCCTTTTTCAAAAGATAATTTTTCCACTGAAGAAAAAGAGGAAACAGGAAAAGAAAAACAAGCAACTATTCATGAGGGTCTGTTTCTCTATCTTAGTAAAGATGTCAAACTCTAGCATAGACATTAAAACTAAAAATAGTAGGATGTTAAATATCCATCGAATTTAGTTTTAGTTTATAAGTAGTCTAAAAGTGAAGTCACATGTCTCTCGTTAAGGTGTAACCTCGATCTCACTTCATCAGGGTGTGGGTGAGGGTGTCGGTGTAATAGGTCCCTAAAGTGAAATCATATCCACACCCACACACCCACACTATTTATTAGAAGTAGCACTTTCCTTTTACTTTCAGAAAGGTAATGAAAGGACAGTTTTTGCTTTCTTTTTTCTAGGAAAGAACCTTTTAATTTTTCCTACTCTCCTATATTTTTTCTCGGAAAGGAAAGTTGTTGCTTCCTTTTCACTCTGAAGGAGTATCTTTTTTAACTTTTACTACTTTCTAATATTTTTTCTCGGAAAGGGGAGCTAAAGAGAATAATGAATGATAAGTTATAAAAACTTTTCCATGTATGTTTTCCATTTTGTCAAGTGCAGCGCTTAACGATATACAGTATACATTTTCAAATAGCGGTGAGAACTTATTATTATCTTGTTTTTATTAATAACAATAACAATAACTTTTTTGTTATTGTTATAAATAACAGTAACTTTTTTCGATAGTTATTTGTTATAAGAGACCTGACCAAGTTCCCTGGAGTAGAGAACTCATTGGGAATTGGAAACTCAAAAATCAATAAGCAAGAACGAGCGACAATCAACTAAAACATCCCACGGGAAGTGGGTGATTCCAGGGAACTAAGAGACTCCAAGGAACTCATGGAAATCAGGGATTCCAGGGATGTCAGGGATTCCAGGGATGTCGGGGGTTCCAGGGATATCAGGGAACTCAGATATTCCAGGGATATCAGGGAGGTCAGGTTGTGGGTGTGGGTGTTTTCTTTCCCTAACAGTATCATCCACATCCAGACCTAGACCCGGACCCACACCCCCTCACACCCTTAGAAGTACTTCAGGATACTTTGATGCACTTTTGTGCTTCGACTGCTCAAAGTACGATGTTTCCCGCTTGGTTATATCTCAAAGACAAGAAGACTGATTGCTGATGACAAGAGCAGTGACTCATAGGCAAAGTTTCTAAACATGCTGAGAAATGCCGACGGTGGGTTTAGGCAATAATTGTAAATGCGCATCTCAGGTCTAGAGATAATGAAACAAAATAGTCGCAAGATTTTTTAATCAATGCTTGTCTACTCATTTTAGATGCAAAATAGAAAAAGACTAAACTTTACCCCTTGCACTTCATTGCCGCAGAAGATGTTTGAATTTTATTCCATGTTAAGCGCACAAAATTCTGAGACAACGAAAGGTTTTTGAAAGAGTTTCTTTAAGTTTTAAGAATCCACAAAAAGTGCTGATCTCAGCCTTTAAGATCTTCGAGTCGAAACGCTAAAATAAAATCCTATTTTTATGTAACTATACTGGTTAAAGTTGAAATTTTTCAAAAACATTAATTTTATTCAAATTAAGTGTTTTATTGCTGTAACGATGAATACGACCGTTTTGGAGTTGATATGTTGAAACAAACTGGATTGAGATGGAGTAGCTTACCGCCACCCTCGACGATGATTTTTATTCGCTTCTTCACATATCCAGAGTGTAACAACTTCATACATAATACACGTATATATAGGAGTGAGATAGGAGAGACAGGATATATATATATATTGGGGGCAGAATTGGGATCCGGGAAAAATTGGAATATTGCATTATTAGACCAATCAAAATTACAGAAGAAATTAGAATCCCAATTTTGCCCCCAACATATATATTAGAACAATGGAAAGAGAACAGAAAAAGAAGAAAGGAGAATCATCGAAGTCTGCCATCAATATCGGCACAATTACGTTTAATGCATTGCTTCTTCAGGAAGGTCATATATTTGAGGGAAGTTTTACTTACGAAGAAAGGTCGAAAAAGTAATCAACAGTGAGATTCAACAATTGGTTCCTATTACCCATGTAGCCGATAATGGATGAATAATGGAAAAATGATCCATTATTTTCCATTATTTCAAAAAAAAATGAATTAATGCATTATAATTAATTATTTTTTGACTTTTCAATGCATTTTAATGCATTATTCCCAATAATGATGAAAATGAAGGATAATGTCTAAATTTTCAATGCATTACACTGCATTATTTAGAATAATGTAAAAATCTCCAATAATGCATTATTATCCAATGTATTTCTATGCATTATTTATGATAATGCGAAAATGGTTTGAAAATCTATTAAAATTTCAATGCATTACAATGCATTACTCCAAATAATGGACAATTTTGAGATAATGCATTATCATTCAATGCATTATCA
>OENM01001256.1:0-31400 GCA_900239745.1 Rotaria magnacalcarata | reverse complement strand
ATATATATATATATATATATATATGTAAAAATAACGCTTTTAGGAAAAGTTTCTGCAACGCATGATCATGTTATTAAAGATGATTTTGCATCATTAGATGAAATTCATAATGCTATTAAAGAAGTTGGTCTCGATCATTCACAACTTATATTTGGTATTGATTACACCATAAGTAATTTAGAAACGGGAAAAACTTCATTTAATGGTTTATCTTTGCATCATATACAAGATGGCTTACTCAATCCATATCAAAGTGTAAGAAGATTTCAGTTAAATTTCGAAAGAAGAAGAAAAAATTTATCTTAACGGTATTTTCAATTTAGGTTATAACCATTGTTGGCAGAACATTAGAAAAATATGATTCAGACAAATTAATACCAGTCTTTGGTTTTGGTGATCGATCAACACTCGATCGAAAAATTTTTCCATTACGTGTATGTTCATTCTACTAATCTAAACATATTAGTCACATGTTTTTATTTTCTCTTTACAGCCAGATGGCTCCTATTGTAAAGGTTTTCGTGGTGTTCTCGAAGCTTATAATGAGATCACACCGAAAGTGCGCATGTCTGGACCGACAAATTTTGCACCACTAATCAGAGAAGCTGTTCGAATTGTGAAGAAAACAGGAGAAGTATGTTACATTTTTTTTTCTACAAGATACTATTTCATTTTTACCATATTTTTCTAATCAAAATTAATGACGATAGTTGACAATCGATGCAAACGATAAGCAAGGTCGAAAATTGCTAATGAGTCCTTCCACTAATCCAAGCAAAAATGAGATCATATGTTTAAGAAAGTTCAACTAGAGTTGTTCTAAACTAAATGAACTCAGATTTTCTTTTTTAACGCTTTTAACTATTTTACCACCTTGACATTTTCTCCTCCTGCATGTCAAACATTTATCATTCTAGTATCACATTCTTGTCATCGTTGCTGATGGCCAAGTTACTAATGAAAGACAAACAAAAGATGCTATTGTTGAAGCAAGTAATTATCCATTATCAATTGTTATGATCGGTGTTGGTGATGGACCTTGGGATATGATGGAAGAATTTGATGATTCATTACCAACACGACAATTTGATAATTTTCAATTTGTCGATTATCACAGTGTTTTTGAAGCATCAATAAATACCGATTCGACATTTGCTCTCCGTGCTCTAATGGAAATACCTTCACAATACGCTCAAATTAAAAAACTTGGTCTACTGAATAAAAAATATTGATTATATAGTCAGTTTTTTTCTTTGATTTTTAGCATTTTTTTTCTCGAAAATTTTGTCAAAGAAACACACTTTCGCTCACACACACACACACACATATACACTCATGCACTTACGCACAATACAATATGTTTTAAACAAACGCATCACTTTATTTATTGTCAATTGATAGATTTGAAAATCATATGCGGCGTATATTTGGGATTTTATTAATAGTTCGTTTTTGTACATGTGGGTTTATTTTTTAACAAATAGATTAATCGTCCCATAAAGATGAACTGTTATGTTAAATCAAGGATGTTGCAACTTTAATCAGTTGTATATATATATATATATATTATTGTTTGGATAAATAATAGGGCAATGAATGTAAAGAATTTATTATCTAGTCACCATAATAAATATTGAAATTTTTGAATATATATATATATATGTTTTTCTTCTTTTTTTAATCATCTGTCAGTTTTTCATTAAGAAAATTCTCTTGATCGGATAGATACGTATATAATTACGAAGACGGTTCCATATGCAATAATTTCGAGCACATTGTAACCTTTCAAGATTATGGCACACTTTTTGACAATGATACTAAGTGAAAGAAAACAAATAAATTAAGATACTTGGTAAAAGAAAACATGTCACTAATTAGTCTCTTTCTATAATTCAACCTAAAAAAGTGGGAGCTTCAATTGCTGACGTGTTCTATTTTCTTTGCCTTTGATATGCGTTCTATGAGGTCAAATAGAATATTGTATTGATTTAGAATAGATGTTTTGGAAGATCAAATCAGAGCACAAAGCCATTTGCTGAAGATTACTTCGAGGAACACATGGACTCTGATCCAAAAAAAATATCCCAGTTCCAGTCAATATTGGTACAATACTTAACTATGAGACTAAATAAAGCCTAGAGATATGCAGCCATTATTTTTCTGATTGATGCAAAGCTACCGAGATTTAGGCCATATCGATTTGCAGCTGAAAATGTTGTTATTGTTGTTATAATTGGATACGAAACTGCCTCTGTTAGTGTTACTGTTTTATAAGTTAGAATATCGGGTATTTTTTGTATAAAATTGATTATATTTGGTTGTTTATCAAGTATAGATAATACAACAGTCTTTTAAATATATTCATCGAATCAATGGGAAATGATACAAAAATATTGAAGTCTTAAAATTACTTTTCGGAATGAAAATATGAATTGTTTCGATGGTGTATACAGATTATATCAAAGATCAATAAAGAAACCAATTCCTGGATTGCAATCAACTTCATATATCATGATGCAAATACTATGAAAATCATATCGATTAACTTTATAGTCACTATGGAATAAAATTATAAAGAATGAATGCCAAGTATAGAAACAAAAAATGTTTATATATAATGTCTGTATTTTCTATATACTTGTTTGATTAGCTAGAATAAATATCAAGCAATTGTATATACTCTCGTGGTAACTGTTACACATGAAGATATTTTACTCGTTAATTTGATTTGTCATATGTAGTTCATTTAAGCTTGTAATTGTTTGATAATAAACCATGCTGTCAAATAGATTTCACGGTGATTGCTTTAAAAGATTCTTTTTATGTCAAATGTTTTCATCTTAACTATAAAAATTATAATGCCTGTATAAATTAAGATAATAAAAAATAGATTATCACCATTAACTGTACATTTGAGGCATTGAATAGAATGTATTCGTTTCTTTTGTTTTTTAGAAATGAGGGCTTTTTATGAGTTTAAGTGATTTCAGATCCGTATTTTTCTCAAGCAACAGCAACATAAATCATAGTAGATGACTAGATCAGATCCTACATCGATGTCTCGTATTTAGTATGATGATTTACACTAGATTCTCTCAAATTGTAAATTAATAGTTTCATAAAAACGAGTCATGCATTTCAGATAGATGAATTATCACTGTTTATGAATGAATTTGTGTCACCTATCAGGCTACTTCAAAAACTTCCTCTGATGCTCGTCCTTTTTTCTTTCACGCGCCCTCTATCCGTAAAAAATGACTTGCAAGATCGATAATCATCAGTCAGTTCTTTCAAGAATTTCCTTAATAATACCATCTGAAACACTAAAATTACTGTGAAAGAATCGAAGAATGATAGAAATGGTAAATTAGCGACACAAGTGCATGATAGTCATGCCTTTCTCTTTTATGATAGCCAGAAGTTGTCGATTTTGATATGGATTACATGAAACTTTATGGTTGACGTTCTCTTACTCATAATTTCGACTTAAAAAACTGATTTTGAAACAAAAGGAGAACGGATTTGAAACAATTTTCTATAGCTTTTACCAAGTTTCATCTATAATGTAATAGCAAATAAACTATCTTGACCAATAAGGAGGACGATATACTATTCAAAATAAAATATATCGATGATTCGCAAGCGTCAGACATTAGCTGTTGAAGAGCCTTTTCTGCTGACATTAATCAAGGATATACCATTGAATAGCGGCAAAGTGATGGACAAGAAAACTTTTAGCACTAACTGTGCCAACCAAGACTGACAAAAAAAAAATTTTCATTCGGTCTAAATGACTTAGTACCTGTTGTTCATGACAGTATTTGTAATTTACTATTTTCACATGATATGAACTTATGAAAGGGGACGAATACAAAGATGAAAATTATCATGTGTCCTGACAAGTCTAAATATGTAAAAAATTGATTAAGATACTATTCTGTTACATATATTCTCCTAGCAAAAATTATTTGAAAGTGTGAGACAACTCCTGAGATCTTCTTTCGGGTCAGTGGCGTAGCCAGTAGGTTAGCAATTGCTCATTGTTAAAAATATTAAAACCTGTGTACATTTAAAGATTTAAGGAGTGTTTTATTTCAACACATTTTCTCTTGATGAGATTTAATCAATTGGTTTACAAAAATCAATTTTCAATCTCTTCCAGTAAATAACGGCTTCTATAATGCAGATATTTTAAAAAAAAGTTATTGCTAACTAGAGTTTTTAATTGCACACTATTGGCGTCCACTAAAAATAATTTAGCTGGTAAATTGCCACCTACTTAAAAAATCCTGGTTACGCCACTGCTTCCGGTATAGGTTGGCCATCATAATGTCGAGAGGAAAAACGTCGAAAAAATTATATTGACATGAAACATTGTCAGTTAATATTTTAGAGAATTGTAAATAATATAATGTATGTTTTTTGTATGAAATTAAGCTGAAATGTTACGAGTGAGAAAATTTTTTTTAAATATTTCATTTTTTCACGAGCTTCACGAACCTCAAGTTTTTTTTTCCTGGAAGATGACTATGATTGCAAACAGTTTTCATCAATCGATTATTTTAATCAGTATGCACTTTAGCTGCACAATAATTAATGGTGCATATCCAATCTTTATTAGTTGTTGTTACTTTATTTTACTTGTATCAATAGCTAGTCATCCTTATCAATACTGACTAAAATTCTACACTAGTAAAATTATAAGAAAAAACAATGAAGTATATGTGGTTACAATCGCCATATACTTGAGGCATCATTGTTTTTTTATTTTTCACTTTCGACATTTTTCCACGTTAATATGTACGTTTCGGCATTTTTCCTATCGATGTTTTCTTCACTTTTTCTGTTGTCGACATTTTTCCAGCACACCAAAAACTCAATAGTACGATATTTCAGAATAGTTGCCATAATGTTCAGTACCGAACTTGAATTTCAAAAAGTGATTTCGATAGCAAAAGAAATTTTCTATCTAAATGACTCTGTAAAAAAATCTTGATATAGAATACAAAAAAATATAAAACGTCATCCTTTATTAAGATCACTATCTTAGGTTGATCTAGATGACAATTGTCATAGAAAATAAATCCAAAACACATTGCTAATAAACGTTCTTCAAGTATTCTACTGTTCTTTAATTATAGAAGTGCAGTGAAATCAGTCTTTCAAATTTGAATTCAATTATTCTACTGCAAAAACATCTTATTTTCTTTTTCTTTTTATCCTCCACGATCTTTCAAACGATAAAAATACGACTTTACATTGTTTTTTGAAAATGAAGACAAATAACCGTTCTATAATAGGAGCTCTTTTATACTCTAATCCGCTGTATTTATACACACACACTTTTTTTAAAGAAAAAGGGTAAATGTTTATTGAAGTTCTTTACGTAATCTAAATCCAGGTCCTTTGGGAGGTTCAGTTAATGAAGTGAGTCCACCTGTCGGTTCAGCTGCAAAACGGGTTGATCTTGGACCAGCTTTTGGTTTTCCACCTTTTTTAATTTCATCTAAAATATCGCTAATTTCCTTTTCTGTTAAATCTTCAAAATAATCATCATTGATCGATAACATCGGTGCATTAACACAAGCGCCAAGACATTCAGCTTCGACTAAAGTAAATAGACCGTCCGGTGTTGTTTGACCAACGTGAATACCTAATTTTTTTTCAATTGCTTTTAAAATACCATCCGAATTGCATAGCCAACATGGAGTTGTTGTACATACTTGAATATGATATTTTCCAATTGGATTACGATTAAACATTGTATAGAATGTAGCAACCTAGATTGTTAATCGAAAGGAAATCAAATCAAATATCTTTCTTTTCAAATAAGTATACTTCATAAACACGCATTCGAGGCATTTTAAGAACTTCAGCTACTTTATTCATTGCTGACAGTGGTAACCAACCGTGATGTTGACGTTGAGCTAGATCAAGTAAAGGTATAACAGCTGCTGCTTTATGTCCTTCAGGATACATAGCAGTAATAGCATCGACTCGTTTATAATTGTCAGGTGTAAAGTCAAATTTCACATCGAGATTGTTTTGTGGTGTGTCACGATGAACAAACTCTTTATCCGATGCTAAACGATATGAACTTGTCGAAATACAACGACCAAGTGTAGCAGATGAGATGGCAAATGATTGCCGATTAAATAACTTTCGAACCAGCATCTAAAATATGTACAATATTTTACAACTAGCACTAGTAAACAAGATGAAACAGAACAAAATGAAATAAAAACTACTGATTATATGATGGACAAATCTAGTTTTGTAGCAAGCCAATCAAAACAATGATAGATGGTGTTAGCCAACAGACGGTAAATATCTCTCTTCATATCCGTATATCAGTGTAATTCACCACAGGAAGGATAAATATCACGGTTTACCGCAAAAACTGATTCGGTATTCACAACATGCAGCGGCGTAACCAAGGGAGGGGCAATTGCGAATTGCCCATTGAAGTTTTACTTTTCAAAACTGCGTATTTATTATTGAATTAGATAGTAACTGTATTTTATTATTCTATATAGCTGCATTGTATTGTATGGCGAAACTTTTAGAACGCTTTACCAGATATCAAAGGAATTACACAAAGTAGAGTTTAGTGTGTACCTAATTCAATTATAAAAATGGTATTACTTGTTAAAAAGATCCATATCATTTTTTGACTTTGAGTCGATAATAAATATTCAAATAATACAGAACGCACTCCGGCTTGCTCGTTGAATTCTAAGAACTACTTTTAAATGAGCTAAGCGCGAGATATTTTCGCGAAAAATCACTACATTTTTTAGTAAAATGTAAATTTTTCCTGAATAAAATATGATTAAGGAGTGAGTTTTTATTGCTTATGGAACTTTTGATTTTACATCTACTCTAAAAAATGTGAGTAAAATTAAACGACTTATTAAAGAGTTATAAAGCATCTAGCTTTTAAATCGTCACTACAAAGTGAGTTATAACGGCCTTTTCGTCCAGTAATTTTCTTACTATTATTTAGAAATAAGGTTGACAATGCAGAGTTTTTTCTAATAATTTTGTGTCTTAAAGACTTGTCTTTCTTTCCATTTAGTCTGCGTATCACCGACTCTCTCAGTGGCAGAGTTGCAACCAGACACTGGATACTGAGTATTATACTTGGTACTTTTGTACTTTCTTACTTGAAAATCTTAAGTACAAAGCACATTTTTGTATAGTACAAATTATTTTACTTTTACTTTCAAAGTGTACTCAAGTACGGATACTGAGTACGAATTTACTTAAGTAACGGTACTTAGTACAAATGAACTTGAATGTCATTGCTGATTGGTTATATTGATTTTTCACTGGTGACTTGCGGCACAGACAGTAAATACTTAGTACAGTGCATAGTACGTTTTTACTTTTTTCTTAGAAAACTGAACACAAAGTAAATTACGCTCTGAAAAATTATCGTGGTATTTGGCCAATACTCGAACTCGGATAAGACAAATTTGTCTCTGTTCGTAATTCGCCGGTATGTTTAACACGTAAACAAGTATCTCACTATTGTTGCATAGAATTTTTCTTTCGCATTTAGTTTGCCCTTAAATGGCATGTTATTCTACGGTATGATATTTTGTCTGTACAGCCATACACAAAAGAAGTAATAGAAGTACTTCTTTAGTGGATTTAGTTAATAGATGAATTACACTATACTATACCAGATGAGCTGAAATGTGATTTATCGTTGGTCGCATCCCCTTTGAAAATAAACACAAAAATGATAAAGTGTCTGCCAAATAATGTGAACTTCTGACGAAGGGGAGAACAAAGATTAAACTTTAAAATCGATGGTATATGTCGATAAAGCATTGAACGCTGTACAAAACGGTCGAGTTACATACGTTCCCTCTTGCTTCTCTATAGCTGAAAAGTTCTTTTTTCTTCTCGTATGTCAGCAAAAAAGTAACATGTTTTGTCATTTATTTCTTATACTCAGAGCTGGTATGAAGTACAGGCTGACACTTTTTTGTGGTAGTGAGGTATACCAGAAGTGACAATTTGGAAAAGGACTTATCCGAATCGATTCGAAAAAGCAAAAGGTATAAGCGAAATACAGCTAAAAAGTCGATGGTACCAAAAAGTTTGCCCATTGATGATCTAAAAATTCTGGTTACCCATGTTATCAACATGAGTAACTAATTCCAACGAGCTATCGTTATTTTGTGACAACTTTGTGTAAAGCTCATTTTGCATAGAAGAAGTAAATTCAGTTTAAACAAAACTACCTATTTTAAGTCATTTGATATCCTGAATGTATCTGCTGACGTTTATACTTGCATAGATGTCATAAGTGGTAGTGTATTTTAATCTTGATTGGCATTTCTCGAGACGATTTATACAGTCAGATAATCATTGTGTTTTATTATTTGCTGCTACTCCTTTCATTTTGATATAATGGCACGAAACAAAAAATGACAACGTGTTCGAGCTCTTAATAATTATGAATTTGAAAAATTTGTTCGAACCAATCTAGCCGCTGATCTTGCGGATGTAATTCTTTTAACAATGGGAATTCGATCGTACAATGGATTTTTACAATCTCATGACTTAAATGCTGAATTGCTTTATGTTTACAATTTAATTAATGAAAAAAATAAGCAAAATTTATTTCTATCTCATAATACATCATCATCATCTTCACCAACAAATCAAGTTAAACCTGCTATTCTACGAGAGTTAAAGCTGTTTCAAGATGAATGTAAAAAACGAATGAACAATGATAGCAATGAGATTAATTCAGGTGCAAGCTTATTTAACTAAAATTCATGGAAAAAAATTTACTTTGAATTATTTGTAGAAAATAGTAGTTCTACTCAATATGAAAGTGATCCAAAAAAAATAAAAAAAACCCTCAAATACTTATCAATCGGTAACATTTCGTGCACGTCCTAATGATGTTGAAGAAAATTCAAAAATAAAATATAGAGAAGTATATTATTTGTTTCATAGTTTCGCATCTTTTATTTCTAATCATTTTTTAGAAACCTATCTATAAAGAAAATGAAGCAACAGATTGGTCGTTTGACAATGAAGAAGCATTAGATTACGATTTACAATTTCATGATTTATCAACTCCACAAAATTTGATTATAAAAGAAGCAACACATACATATGTGATGACACAAAAAATAAATCATTTTTTCGAGAAAAACATGAAAATAAAACCTCAAGGCAAAGTTACTAGCGATTTGTTAAGTATTTGGAATTGTAGTATCTTCCTTTTTTTTAGAGATTCACAAATTTATTTTCTTATTACAACATAGTTTAGCTTGGCACATCGAGAATCTCTACGAGTTTACCATGAAAACAAGAACAAACAGTACATTGTATAATCAGTTTGTTGAAGATTTTCGAGATTATGGTTCGAAGAAAGATATTGATTTAAAACAAAAAAATCGATGGCTTGTTGATTATATTAAAAAAATAAAATATGTAAGANCTTCAATTTCTAGACTTGTCTCATACATTTTCCTGCTATTACAGAAACCAAGTGGATATGGTCATTGATAAACAGTATGTATATCTTCGAGAAAAATTAAAATATTTTTTTTTTGTTCTTTGTGTTGTGTTGGACTTGTATATATGAAGCATTCTTATATATAAAAGTAAAATGAAGTGTATTTAAAGGAGATAAATTTTTCCAAGTGTCTTCCATTTTCGTTTTTTATATGCAGCATAAAAAAGCAATAAAACTTAAGGAAACATTCTTCATAATTATGATTCGAAAGAATTTCTTCTCTACAATTATATTATAAAAGGTATCATTAATATATGAAGCGGCGGTCATATCGATAGAATGCGTCATTCACTATAATATAAAGGGAACCACCGATATGAGCTATGGAGAGAACAATGTTCTTCCTGGATGCAGTGATGTGTATTTATATAGATACCTAAACATTCGTTTTCAGATAGAAATGAATAAGACCAAAGTTACGTTCTTTGTTTAGAAAGGAAAAACTAATTTACTTGTACATTGTTTCTGCTTTTCTTTTTTTCTTCTTTAAGTTTAAATAAATATGCCACTACATTGTTATTTGAATTGGGAAGAAACAACGATTCCAACTTGTTCAAGACGACGCTATCCATCGGGTGCTTATTATGATGACCATGGAATTAGTTTTGCATTATATTCTGAAACACTTCTAAAGTTTGTTTATCGACCTGCGCATTCATAACGGAATAACGTTTTTAATAGGATTGTTTTCATCAACGTTACAATATATTCAGAAAGTTTACTGCAGCTTCCCCGAATAAACAAGTAGCTAATATTTGTGGAAAAACAATCAAGAAAAAAGTCTCTCCTCACGTTTTAATGGCGTAAAAATTATATTGTGAAAGTAGTTTCGCATTTTGCGGACTTCGAAAAGAAATGGTGAGTCGTTACATCGATAGATCGTTCTTATTTTTTCGACCAATCTATGATGAAAAGCAACAATTAATTGAATATATGCTCTAATTAATATTAAAGATAACTTTTGACTTATCTAATTAGTATAGAACGTTTACTTTTATATAGATTATTCATTTTAAAACTTTTTTCTTTTTGGAAAAAAACACATAAATTCTGACATTATTCACTTACCTAATCACGATGAAATTTGTATTTCTTTTTCAAAAATCTGAGCCCCTCCAAACCCCTCCAGTTATTTTTTAGGAAGGACTCAAGCTCCTGCTAGTCTAAGGGCTCCGCCGCCTATGAAATGGTATTATTCATTATTTGGTTAAAATATTGATGATACATCACCAGATAATGATTCAACATTCAATACTGAAAATAGTGCATAATATATATATATGTATATCAGAATCTGTTGTTATTCATTAAAATAATTTTAATTGGGGTAATCAGGTTCTACCAAATACATGCTGATGGTAGGATATTTTCTATTTTATTTAATCATTTATTATTTTTTTCAATAAGAAAAAAGAAACTATGCACTACAAGTCATTTTTGAATTAGTTTTCTTATTGTAGAATTCCCTTTATTTTATCCATCTGTAATACATCCATTTGATGCTGATTGTACACATTGTACATATTTTCTTAAGTATCCTTTCTTAGGAAGACTGGCTTTAGCAGGTAATTGCCATTTTGTACGTCGTTCATTTAATTCATCGTCAGTGACATGTAATGTAAGTGTACCCGAGCCACCATTTGTTGTTAATTTTACTGAAATAATATCACCATTTTCCACTAAAGCAATAGGTCCACCAACTGCTGCTTCTGGACAAACATGACCGACAATAAATCCATGTGATGCACCACTAAATCGTCCATCAGTTATCAAGGCACAATCTTGACTAAGACCTGCACCCACTATGGTTCCTGTTGGTTTTAACATTTCAGGCATACCAGGACCACCACGAGGACCTTCGTATCGAACGACAATAACATATTTCGTACCTGTGCCTTTACGAATATCACCGCGAATAAAACCTTCCATCATTAATTCTTCACTATCATAGACAAGTGCTTGTCCTTCAAACCAAAGTCCTTCTTTGCCTGTTATCTTTGCAACAGCTCCATCAGGAGCTAAATTACCACGAAGAATTTGAAGATGGCCACTTGCTTTTAGTGGATGCTCAATTGAATGAATAAGACCTTGATCACCTGGACCAGGACCTTTACGTACAGTCGATGGCATACCTTCCGTGAAACCTAAATCACGACATTCAGCCAAATTTTCAGCAAGTGTTTTTCCAGTAACTGTCATGATGTCACCATGAATTAAACCTACAAAATATAAACAGAAAAACAAATTAATGAACTATTATTGTACAAATTAAAGCTTACCGTGTGCAAGTAAATATTTCAGAACAGCAGGTGTTCCTCCAATTGAATGTAAATCAGCCATCAGATATTTACCAGAGGGTCGAAGATCAGCAATATATGGAGTACGACGTGAAATTTCTTGAAAATCTTCTAACGCAATTGGAATATCAACTGCATGACCCATAGCAATTAAATGAAGTACGGAATTTGTTGAACCACCAAGAGCATTAGTCTAGCTAATTTATTTAATACATAGAGTAATAGTTCAAAAACAAAACAGACTAATGACTTACGACAGTGATTGCATTTTCAAATGCTTTTCGAGTCATAATATCTTTTGGTTTAATATCTTTTTCAAGTAATACACGTATTGCTTCGACAGCTTGTTTACATTCAGCTAATTTAAGTGGATCAGCAGCAGGTGTTGATGAACTATAGGGTAATGAAAGACCCATAGCTTCAATAGCTACAGCCATTGTATTAGCAGTATATAAACCACCACAAGCTCCCTGTAGAATAAAAGAAGAGGAAGAAAAAAATTAAAGACAAAAGTAATAAAACAAACTTCGCCTGGACAAGCATGTCGAACGACATCTTGTCGTTCTTCATCACTTATTTCTCCTTTAACATATTGTGCATAAGCTTCAAACGTACATTCAATATCAATAGTTCGCGTACATGGACCTAATGTTGTACGACCAGCTCCAATTGTTCCACCATAAACCATAATTGCAGGACGATTAAGTCGAGCCATTGCAATAATACATCCGGGCATATTCTTGTCACATCCAGGTATAGTTATAAGACCGTCATACCAATGTGCACTCATCACACTTTCAATAGAATCAGCAATTAGATCACGTGATGGCAAAGAATAAGACATACCATCTGTACCCATAGATATAGCATCACTAACACCTATTGTATTAAAACGCATACCGACTAAATTATTACGATCGATTGATTCACGCATTGAGGCTTGTACATAATCAGCTAAGCGACCTAAATGCATGTTGCATGGATTGCCATCATACCACATTGAAACAATGCCAACTTGAGCTCGAACCATATCGAACTCAGTGAGACCTGTAGCATAGAGCATAGCTTGAGCAGTTCCATACGCTTTATTTTGGGTTAACTGTGAAGAATATTTATTTGAAGGCATGTTCGGCCCAGACAAGAACAAGAAAAAGAGATATGTCGACTTTTTTTCTACCTTTAAAAGTATATAGTAGGATCAGATAACTAGCATTTATTCTTATCGCAAGTAAAGAAGAGTAAATGAAAAAGCCATGCGATTCGATTAATGATCCATAGTTGTTAACCACTGGGCATATAACTATAACCTAGATATAACAATCGTACATAGAAATCTACTTTCATAACAAATATTTCTTATTTCACCAGATACAAATAATGTAATTGTAACGATAAGAATGATTTATCGTGATATCGAACTGTTTTATTTCAATCATCCTTCTCTTTTTATAGTTACGCTTTCTTTCTTCGGGGCGTGTCATTTAACTGGAGAGAACGAGAAAGAACACGACAAATAGGAAGAGAGAATACACATGACAATGAGGAGAAAGTCGTTATGGACATTGATTAGGATAGAACGAGTGCTTATATCGGCACAGTAATCAATGAAATTCCACTTTTGTCGTCGATCTTTTCCATAGAAAAAAAATCTAATAGTATCTAATGATCAAAATTTTTTTGCATTCATTTCAAAGTTTCATGTTTTCGAATAACCTTGTTCGTTTATTTCTTATATCAAGAACTATTTATAGAAATGATAAATTTATTTTCCATTATTATCACTAGAAAATTCCTCTACAATGATGATAATATTATGTGCATCTATACCAAGGCCCTTTTTTATCGATCGAATACATCATTATTAGAAAAACCTGCCTGCTATTAATAAAAGTGTTTATAAGCAAAATTTCTTTGTAGAAATTTGTCATTCTTTTAAAGATAAAAGCAAAAAATGTGTCAGTTTAAAGACATGCACTGGTGGTTCAGTGGTAGAATGCTCGCCTGCCACGCGGGCGACCCGGGTCCGATTCCCGGCTAGTGCACTTTTTTTTTCTTCTTTCTAAATACACTACAGATAAAGTAAGATAAATATTTATTAATTGATAAATTCAAAAGGTTTTCTTGTTTTTCTTCGCAATAACAAAATAATATCATATCAGTTTTGTGTTTTATATAATTACAGTTCATTTTATTTTTCTGATGGCACTGATATATGTATATATATAAGTGAATATGTATACTTCGAAAGAAAGAAAAAAGAATTAAAACATTAGAAGACAAGCCAAAGAAGAGAAAAAACAAAAAGAAAAGGAAAATAAAGAAAGACGCAAAAATATCATCACATCACGATGTAGCAACAGGCTGATGTAAAATGTTCGTTGTCGATGTTGTTAATGGGTCTGTATTAATACCAATAGTTTGTTTTGTTGGTGAAACCACCGGTGATGAATGTCTATTCATCAGACTAGCTATGGACGGCAATGGAGAAACTTGCTGATGTTGTTGTTGTGGATGTAAATGAGAATTTGTACCTTTAGTAAACATATCTACAATATCATATCGAATATCAGTTATTGGTGTTAATGTTGTGGTAAGTGTTGACAAATTATCTTTAAGTGATGTTAATAAATTACATGGTTGATCCAACTGAAGATATCTTGCTGTATTATAATCAAGTAAATTTTCGGAACGTGTCGGTATTGATACTGGTAATGTTTGTAGCAAATTTGTAGTTGGTATTGATGATATTTTTCGTCTTGATGGTCGTGATCTTTGACGCGTTGTATTTCTACGATTATTTATTAATGTTTTGGAATCGACTGTATCTGAAGAAAGTAATGAAAAGTTATGAAAAATAAATTCATCGTTTTTCTCCTGTTCAGTTAAAATAAGCAGCAAAGCATTAATTTGTTTTTGTCGCTATTTATTTGCAAACAAAACAAAGCAAAGCACAATTTTAGCAAACAGCAAAACACTCACATGAATTGTTCATATTCGTTTTAATACCATTATGATTGTTGTTCGTATCTAGAGGACTGTTTCCATTAAGTAGTTTCGTTTTTTTTAGCTGTTGATCATCCTCATTTTTATCATCATCGTCATCATCGAATGTTCGATACATTTCAGCTTCAGAAGCTGTACAAGTCGATATTGAACGGTCAATATCAGAACATGATTCAAGCCATGTATCAACATTATGTCCTTCGGAATTCAATTCGGTTTTAAGTGTACCAAGACGTCGTTGTAATTCTACGTTATTCGATGTTAACATAGCTATTTCTTGTTCATATTCACGTTCTTTTCGTGTTAATGACTATTAGAAATAGAAAAGAGGCTCTTTTTTTTATTTTCATACCAATTAATAACAAATTTTACTTGAATATATTTTATAGCCATATTCAGTACTTGAAGATTTGTTATTTTTCGATCGCGTTGACATGGTACTTCGGCTTTGAGTGTATCAAAACAATCTTTTAAATGAGCTCGTCTACAATACAAAATGATCATTTTTGTTTTCCTATTATATCACATAGAAAAATACCTTCGAGCTTCTTTTGGAGATACCATCAAGGAAAAAAATAGGAAATAAGATAGCGATAGTGGAATTTTTATTTCACTATTTAATACACCTGATTATGCTTATCCAATAAGAATTTTTATGAAGTGTTTTATTTTCATGTTTTTTATTTATTTTGAAACTTTAGAATGATTTTTTTAATCGAAGGTGATTTTATGTTATTAGCGATAATAATAGATGTCGTTACTTACCGATGTTTTTCTAGTTTATTGTGAATTTCACGATCACGAAAACATGTCTGACCACTAAAGGAAATTAATTCTTTTTTCTCTTCAAAATTTAAATGCAAAATTGAAATATTACCGATTAGAAGTGTCATTGTTTTGCACTGAATTTTGATTGTTTTGATCAATATCATCGTCATCGTCGTCATCATCATCATTTTGATCGGATGTAAACTGATGCTGAGATGAATAGGATTGTTGTTGAAGAATTGAATGATTAACATTATGTAAATTAAGATTAAAATCAAGCTGAGAACATTCTATAAGATTTTCATTTTTAATTATGGATAATGTTGGTGGGATTATGGTTGAATTTGTATTCAATGTTGTTGATGAAAGGACACTTGCTGGTATATCATTGTTCGTATTATTATTATTGCTGTTATTATTGAGAGTTTGCCGACCGCCTAAAATTTTATTTAAAAAAACGAAAATTAGATTATACAGAATACAGATGACATACTCCACCACATTATTGCAACACACATGCACTCGCTAATATATTTAGATAAGAGTATGTATACTATGACGAATCAGTTTCTTCTTTCAAATCACTCACTATGTATGGCCGGCCGTCTGTCCGTCTCAATAAGCGAGTCGTCAGGCGGACGATGACGAAAGAGAAGAACAAGAAAGAAGAAAAAGGAACTGAATATGACACGCACATGCATCAACGTATCTTCTTCTCGATGGAAGATGTATGTACGTATATAGAAAAAGATATCTGTTCTGTGTATTATTATTTTGGAATATGTTGCGAGAGAAAAAATCTATGCTTATCTTCTTACCTATAGATTTATCTTTATGGCAAACTACAAGCTAGACAATGTAAGTATAAAACTAAACACTCACTTATGAACGATACCAATGCAGATTGCATATCGAAAATCGCTCAGTACTTGATGATATGAAACCAATAAGAAAAGTAAAAAATGGAGTCCTCTTCTTATAGTAAAAGAGAGTAATCGACGATAAGAAAAAAAATTGGATTGAATGCTCGTATCGATGCACGTCACACATGAGCGAATTTTTCCTGCTTTCACTATTACCGCTATTTCGCTACTTCGATAATGATGAGGACTATAGTCATATGACCGATCGAGTGTGTCATCACGAAAACAAAACATACTTATAGATGCATGGCTCGTCAAAGGAAGCGCGAGCTACCAGACTCGATCAACTTTAACGACACGAGAAAACAAGGACTATACACATTGCACGTAAAAAATAATCAACCGAAGATTAATTTGTAAAACTTTAGGAAAATATATTCGAACTACGATTTTTTTTCTACCAACATGTTTACAAAAAAAAATTGATTGTCAGCCACGTGCATGATTCATTTATTATACACGTGCTATGCTACATATTGTATGATCCTACTAACAGGAGGGAGAGAAAAGGACTAAGCTAGTCACACTCACCTCTGACTAGCCGTTTTTTGGGTGGTATTGATTGTTGACTTTCCAAAATTTGTGCAGCTTGTAGCAATGTTTCAATATTCATCATTGTTATATATGGAGTATTATTTCCAAACGATTATTTTTTTCTGTTTTTTCAAAGATATCAAATAATAATAGTAAGAATGACGGATAGCAAATGAAGTTGGTTAAGAAGAAAACAATACACAGAAACGCAGAAAACAAAGAGTAATCAAACTATATTGTATTGAAAATTGAATGAAAATTTGTTGATGTCGTTGCTATTTCTACTTTTGTTGCTGCTATTACCACTGCTGCCATTCGATTCTTTCAGCTGCGTAAAGCATGTAGTTGTCGATCGGTCGTGCGGCGCTCATGATGTTGGCATTGTAGAAGAAGAAAAAAAAGAGAAGAAAAACGTGGGCACAGGCCATGCAAACACACGAAGGAGAACAAGCAAAAGAAGAAGAAAAATGCGAGAACGACACCAACAAGCAATGAGGAGAGAGCGAGAGAAATGAGGGCATAAAAATACAAAGATGATTTACGTATGTGTCTGTGTGCTCGAGAATCAAGAGAAAAAAAAAGACGTCGATACAACGACACACAAAAGCCACGAAACAGTGTGCATGTCAAACAAAAAAAAGGATGTAACGAAAGAAAGAAAAGAAAAGTGAATGTAAATGTGTATGCAACTCAAGAAAAGGCGTACACGTGTATAATGTTTGCACCAGTTATTTTCTTCTTCTTCTTNGTGTCTGTATATATAAGTGTGTGTATGTGAATACAAAGAATTACACAAAAATTGGGAGTGAATGAGAACAATAACAACAAACATATGCAATATAAAATACAAAAGGGAAAAAAAAACTTTTAGTATACGTTTGTTTATTCTTTTCTTTGTTTTTGTGAATTGAATTAACGGGTGAGAACCAACTCAGTTTTATGCCATATTTTCCTAGACAATCATAAAATTGATCGGCAATTAACTTTCTTTTTTAACCATTGACAGCAATATAAACCTTCAACAATCAACTCACTACTATCGTCGAAACGATGTTTTTATTTTTTCTTCTTTTCCTTAGATTTCTTTAGAAATTTGTCACACTTTTACATTAAATGAAGGACAAGCTCATTGTTCTTCCGTTTGCTACTTATATTACCGTTGCTGTTTTATCTTTCTAAACACAGTTATTCATTGTGTCAATATAAAAGGAGTTCACGAAAGCTGCATGACATTTAATGTTTCAATAAATAAATAAGAGGAAAAAGACTAGGCTTTTATTTTACATTTTAATACGGTTTTTAGTCTCGTTTTAACATTTTCTTGTTCGTCTTATCGAATGTTCCATTGATAATAACAATAATAAAACTGACAAAAGAGGAAATATGAATATTACTGATGTATTAATAAATTATTATATTTTCATTCACATTCGAGGGCTAGCAAAGATCCAGGAAAAGTCCACTTTACCTAAACTCCTGTGAAAGGTCCTTCACCCTCAACCTAAAGTCTCGCCATAGGACCTTACTAGTGGCGGCACCTGTCCACGAGACTTTGAGTAGGAAAAGTGACATTTCCTCGGAACTTTGCTACTGCTGGCACATTCGATTTCTTATATCTTTACTGAAATATGATTTTACTATTTTATGTTAACTGATCGTTGTATGCATAAATATTTATACAAAAACTATATAGCAAACTACAAAAACAAAATTGAATAAATATTTAGCCTAGTAATGATTTTACACGTGACCTGCAAAATAAAATTGTATTCTCTTAAATAAAAGGATGTCATAAGTGAGATTCTTTAGACTTATAATAAAACAGTTACATTATATACTTTGAAAATTTTCTCACTTCTCTTTCTCTTCCCGTCTATGTTTAAGCCTGCCTGAATGAAAATTTTCAATTGTGAGTCCTAAAGTGACACCAACGATGTAGCACACTTTCTATTGATTATTTGTATATTATTCATCGTACACCTTACACATATTTCGGACAACCTTGGCGTTGATTGTTTAGTAGCTAAGGTCATCCTATATTGTTTTCATTACGGCTTGAGTTAATCCTGAAGTCGGCCACAAGAAAATTTCCAGATCTGATCGAGTTCGTGACCAATCTGACATATTGCACCTCATGCTCTATTCTAATCAGCTTAGGGACAATCTGTTTTTCATCGAGTCAGCACATGATTTATGACTCTCGATTTGCGTCAATAAAAAGCCCTGAGTTTGCAATGTAAGACTGAATGATTTTTTTCTTCCTCTTTCTGTCTTTCATTCATTATTAACAATAGTGAATGAAACATATGCGTTCGTATCAATAATGTTTTATTCAAGAAATTAGAAAAAATATCAATTACGAATATTAAAATAAAATAATATTATTTCGGAGTGCACTTAGTTTTATTATTACTCTTTTTTTTGTCTGGAATATATATGTAGAAAAATAAAATTTGATTATCATCATCTATGTTCCAATATCGACAGAATTACAAATCTGACAAGATCAAGATTTATTGATCTATTTCTTTTTTTTGTTGTCGCGATTGATGTTCTATCAATTGGCCATTGAAATCTATTCTCCAAATAAAATCTTCATTCATTAAAATCCATTGTCCATGATGTGCATAGGGTCGAATATTAACATTTGGATAAGCAGATGCCATACGTATAGGTTCTCCTGAATGGAGTTTTTTCATACGTCGATCAAATAAATCAATACGCCATTGACGATGACGTTTTAATCTTATGAGCAATGCAATAGAACCCATCGATGGATGTGCTCGAATCATTTGGATAAATTTATCTTTGGTACATATATCAATTAAATCTGTACGTGACCATGTATGACATAATGTCCATGTTGGTAAACAGTATCGATATAGAGTATCGTGTCGACAAAGAATATATGCATCATAACCGAGCACAGTTAATGACCAGAAACGATCATTCAAAGATGGAGACTTTAATACAATTATTAATTGATTAGATATAGGAGAATACGAGCACACAACATCATCACCTAAGATTAAAAATGAATTGATATATTTTGACCAACATATATCTCGAATGACACCATAGGTATCGCTAGGCCAATTAATATCATGTAATTTACATGCCGATAACGAAAGATCATACAGTAGAAGTCGATCGGTACCACTGTTTATTAGAAGTAAAGATGTATCAGATAAAGCTAAGCTTGATGCAGCCCTCATCTAGATTAGACAAAGGAAATGTGATGATGGATTAAGAATTAATCTAAAACCTTACTTCGACTGGTATATTATGATTCGATGGGCAGCATGTCAATTCATATTCATGTAGATGTTCTAGACATATTGACATAACTAAATTATGTTCTAGAAAATCTTTTTAAGATAATTTTGTTGTTATCAAAGTAATCTATTTCGTTTGATTATTGATCGAACAAAATAGACAAAGTATATTAATTTCATGATGAAATAAAAGATCTTAAGGTGGTACCGAAAGATGTGTTGTTTTTTGTCGAAATAAAAAAGAAAACTATGTAAAGTTGAGAAAACTTGTTCTTTTGTTCGGTTTTATATTTCTTTGTTGATAAAAAAGAAAGAAAGTATTAGACGCTCATGCGTTTTGTTTTACGTGTTGTGTGTCAACTGTAGTTGGAAAAAAGAGAGTTGGAAAAAAGCACACAATACACAGTTGCCTAGAAAAAGAAAACCAAGTGACTAATAAACCGCATAACAAGAATAACAACAAGTGTGATCGTCATTCTTTGATTTGGCACTTATGCCATATTCATTGCTTTCGCAGCGTTCGATGGTTCGGCCGATGATTTTGGTACTTTAATTGTTTCATCAACACTGAGAATTAAACAAGCTGCTTCACTTGCTGCTGTTATTGCATTGATTTTAACAACAGCTGGTTCCCAGACAGCTGCATTAAAATTGTCGCTAACATCTTCACGCATTATGTCAACACCATACCAAATATTATCTACGAACAAACAAACATTATTATAGAAAACTATTTGTTTTCTTAAATTACTTTCAGCATGCTTTTGTCGAAGTTTATTTAGAATATTTGTCGCATCGAATCCAGCATTTTCACATAATTGTCTTGGTATAACTTCAAATGCTTTGGCATATGCAGCAATAATTAATTGTTCTTTGCCTGCTACAGTTCGACTGAAATCTCGTAAAGTACGACTTAATGCCATTTCAATTGCGCCACCACCAGCAACAATTGAATCATTCTTAACGGCACGTCGTACGATCATAATGGCGTCATGTAATGAACGGTCAACTTCATCAATGAATTGGTCCGATCCACCACGTAAAATCATGGTTGCTGTTTTTGCTTTAGGGCAACCAGTAAAAAGATTATAACGTTCAGAACCAATTTGAATTTCTTCGAATACTTCAGAAGTACCAAGCGTTTGTTCACTAAGATTTTCGACTGTTGTTATGATTGCACCACCACATGCTTTTTGTGTACGTCTAAGATCATCTTCTTGTACACGACCGGCACAAAACATATCACTGAAAAAGAAAAGCCTTCAGTAATCAATACGGCACTAAACTATTCTTTTACCGATCAGCGAAATATTGTGTTGCAACATCGCCAATAGGTAATTTAGAAAGTACTACTTTAACACCAGCTAGGTGAAGTTTTTCAAGTTTATCATAGAGAATTGACCATTCAGCATCGACAATTTTTTGATATTCCTATATGAATCGTTAAAAATAAGAATCGAAATCAAGGGAAAACAAACAGCACGAAATCTTACAGCAACATTATCAAGACGAATTTCTGCATTATCACGTTCAGCTTTAAGTTCAAGTTCAATGTTAAGTAAAGCTATTTTAGGTTTTAGAAGTTTTTTTTGTTGCATTTCAAAACCAGCATAAGAAAACGTTTTTTTAAATGCAACACCAGAAATAAGACAAGATTCCTAAATTAAACAAAATAAAAAAAAAAGTACTTTATTGTTTACTTTAAAGATTTATTTCTTCAATGTTATACCTCAAGTGAACCGCCGATGACTTTTTTAATTCCAATCCTTAAAATAAAACAAAACATTTTTAATCCAATATTTTTAATAAATATTAAACTTACATGTTTAATGGTAGTAAATCATCTAACATAAGAACAGTATCGACAACCATTTTTGCAAAGAATTCTCGTTGTCGTGCAATTAATTTTGAACTTAATGTTGTTTGAGCACATTTCTCAAGTAAAGCTCGTTGTTCTCTAAACAAATTTAGACCATTTTTTAGTATTCAAATGTATAAAAAAAAAAACTTTCAAGTCTGATATAGATCTTCTATCGAAATTTAGGTTCATAATTTACAAAGACTTCAATCTTACTTAGGATCATCGACTTTAATATGAACAGCAATTTCTTTTATTTTCTTAATTGCTAATGCTGTTGCTTTACGTATGGCACGAATAATAATCGTTGGATGCATTCCATCTTCAATGAATGTTCTTGAATTTTTCAATAATTCAACCGTCAATAGAACAACTGATGTTGTACCATCACCAACTTCAGCATCTTGTGATTTAGCTATATCAACAAGTGTACGTGCTGCCGGATGAATAATTTCAAGTAATTTGAGAATGGTTGCACCATCATTTGAAATCGTAGCTTTGCTATGACTGTCAACGATTAATTTATCCATACCACGTGGACCTAATGTTGTTCGAATAGCTTCAGCAACAGCTTGACATGCACTAATATTGGATAGTACTTGCGATTTGCCTTGTGCAGAATCTGTACCTTCTTTAAGAATAATTATCATCGGTTGTTGCATTTTTGAATGACGTTAAAAATTGTTATGTTTGTTTTGTTTTTATCTGAAAAAAAGGTCCCCGATTATTTCTAAATCATACTCAGATTATTTTTTATTTATTAGACACACTATCGATATATGTATGTATATATATATATATATGTATTGAAAGACTGTTCAAGCAAATAGTTTTACAAAACAAGGATGACAATAGGGCTTATTTTGAAATTCTTTAAATGTGCCATTTTGTAATTGTCGTGTACAATAGGAGCAAATAAAATGTTCAACGTGGTATTTTCTACCCATCGCTGTTATACAACGACCACTAGAAAAATAGAAAATCGTTAGTTGGTATAAAGAAGAAAATTGCAAACTAACCCAATCGGTTTTTGACAAGATGAGCAGAGTGAACCACGTCGTTGATGATAATGTAGTTCACATAATGGTTGATGTTCATGTTCGTAGAATGAGCCAGTTAAAAAAGGTTGAGAACATTCCTAAATATTGCAAGATCATAATTCGAGCTAGAAACAAGCAATTTAGTATAGTTATGAGTCAATATTAAATTTCTAAACTTTCACGGTATAATCTATGACATAAAATACTTTTCTACTGACAAAAAACTTAACGATTGAGGAAAATTTAAATGTCTGTGGGTAAAAAGATTCCAGTTTCTACATTAAATTAATGATATTTACTTTACAAACAAAACAATTTTTATGATAATGACCACCAAGTGCTTGGATATAAGTATCGATAATTACTTGTTTACAGCCAAGACATTTGGGTACAAAATTAGTCATATAACATTCACTGAAAATAAACGAAACTTTCTATTTCTTTTTTTTTACATATGAAAATCAACATACCGGCAATAGGCATATCCGTCTTTTTCATGATACCCGTCTTCTCCAACTCGTCGTTCACATAGTTCGCAGAGAAAATGTTCTGGATGCCAGTTACGATTTAAGGCTGTAATCATTACCTTGAAACAAAGGTCGATGATTTATAAAATAAACATAAACATTTTATTTACATCGACTATGGGTTGATCGCAACGTGCACATTTCGGAGCAAATAATCGTCGATAATCAAGTTCACAATAGGGCTTCCCAGATTTTTCATAGAAATCTTTTCGGCCAATTTCAGTGTTACATGCAGTACAACGTAAATGTTCTGGATGATAGGAACGATCAAGTACTGTAATTATCTATAGACAAAAGAGAGAAAACCACGAGAATACTCTTCATAATGAAAAAAAAAAGATGATTAATAGCAACGAGCGTGTAGAGAGATAAAAATCTGGCAGCCATTTACATAATGGGATACCTACTCAGCTCAATACTAGAAATATATTTTCATATGTGATAAACTATTCTTATCCCTTCGAAAAGATCAATACCTGTCCAACAATTGGTTTTTGGCAAGAATGACAAAGAGGATATTGTTGTGGTATAGATGTTGTTTTTAATGATGGGATTTGTTCTACAGCAGATGTTAAGTCGGATGGTAAACATGAAGTTGATGAAATCTATTAAATTTGGAAAAGCCCATAGGAAATAATTTTTTGAAGAAAATATCAAACCTGTGTTGGAAGTTTAAAACTACTCAAGGATTCCATAAGATCTTCTAATTCTTTCGTTGCTGGCTTTCTAGATGAATTTTTTGAAGATGATGATCTATTGGATAAAAATTTTCATTCGCGAAAAACTGAAAACTTTTAAATACTTTTTTCTTGAACTAGATTTAATCGTTTCCGTCGTTTCATTTAAAGTATCAATAGCATCATTAATTGACTTAGTACTTTTTATTGATGAATCTTCAGTGATATGAATTACTTTTGTTGGTGTTGAATTCGGTTCATGGGAAGTTCGAACTACTTACAACAAACCATTCAAGGTTAAAAAAAGAATTGAAAACTGAAATTTACTTTGACTATCGCTTTTCATAGTTTCTCTTGCTTTACTAAGTGCATCAAGAAGTTGATTGAGTTCATTTAGACTTTTTGGGCTTGGCTCCTGTGAAATCAAACGAAAAAAAGAAATAGTTAAATGATCATTTTTATTCTCTTGAAAAACAAACTGGATCAATAATTGAATCTGGCCGAATTAAGTTCAGTATTTGATTTCGTTGGGCTGGAAGACTTCGATTAAGTACCATAGGTTCAAGACGAGTTTCAGTTTGACTATTTTCATAGGCATTACGAGCACGTTGACTAACCGATTGAAGATCCGCTAACAGTTGATCTGACCAACAAACGAAAATTCTACAGTGCAAATTCAGAACAAAGAATAAACATACCAAGATCTTCCATGCTTCTAAGCTGAATGACTAAGCAACACAAAATGATTAAAGAAAAAGTAAACAGAAGGTAACTAATGATATCGTATTGGTCGCTCTTCTTAAATTAATTATGGTGATAGAAAATGATAAAATTCTATGAGAAGTTTTTAAAATTCAGAATTTATTTTTATTTAAAAAGGGTTTTTTATTTGACAAAAAAATAGATGTCATTAGTAGTATACTAAAAAAACGTAAGCGCCGATGATAAGCGAGCATAGATTGCTTGATTAGAACAAATATGTTACAAGCAGTGGGTGATGTACGAGAAGGGTTCATATGCCCACAATGTCATCAAGATATGTCGACGATGGAAATGTTACAAGTACATTTTCAAGATATTCATATGAAACAATCACCGTCGACTGTGAAAGGTATTTATTTTCACTTGATTTATGTATATAATTCTTTTGTTTTTATTTAGGTTTATTTTCATTTGCAAAACAAAAAATCAAAAGTGTACAAGATAATTTTACAAACATCCCTAATGAACAGACAAATAATTATGCGCAATATTTTTCTTCTGATCAAAATGATTCATCATCGAAACCACAACAAATTGGATATATTCGTTCATATACTGATAGATTTAAAAAAGAACGAAAAGCTCAACACGATCAAATATCCATTGAAACGACTCGTCTTTTGCTTCGAATCGAAAAATTAATAAGCACTGGCGAAAACATACCAAAAAATGCTAATACAAAAGAACGTCGAAGTAAAAATTGAAAGAAATATTTTTTTATTAAATTTAATAAAAAAAATCTTGTTATAGAATACGAACAAGACATTGTCGAATGGATCGATGATACAAAAGTTACATTATGTCCATCGTGTGCTAAGTCATTTAGTTTATCCAGGCGAAAACATCATTGTCGTCTTGATGGATTCGTTATTTGTGATCCATGCTCAAGATTTCTTCTATTTTCAAAAGCTCGTAAGATATAGTTATTCAATATAGATATTAGTCACAAATAACAGGAATCTAATTTACTATAACTATGTACAAATTAGATGAATTGCAATTTATTTTTCATTTGAAAATACTGACATAATCTATATGCATTGCATCAAGAATGCATCATTTATGTAATGTCGAACTTTGTATTAGGACTGATTTCGTATTTTATTATTCATAATGTATTATTGATTATAGAGAAAACTCGAAAGGAAATATTTATTTTATCGATAAACAATATTGATGATTTCGTCGAACTGTTTAAGTTTTTATTCACTGCTAATTTTGAACTGAATGAGTGGCGTCGTCTATGTGAGAAAATATGATCCTAAACAAATAAGATATGTTATACTGTTTAAATTAAGCATGTGAATTTGTAAAGAATTCAACAAATATTTTTCGTTTGTATTGAAAGAAAATATTTAGAGATCGAATGTTTATGCACAATTTTCGCATTTATTTAAAAGAATAATATGCATCATTTTACAATAAATATTCTAAATTTTAGGATATTTAATTGAGCCAAGTACATCATCATCATTACCAAATGGTTTATCGCTTCAACATTCGAATAGTTTGACAAGTTTAAATTCAACAACTGCTGACGACTCATCTTGTAAAGATAGAACGAATAATGAAGATTACCTTCGTATTTGTTTATCTTGTCAAAAAGTGTTACAGAGACGTTATGATCAAATATGTTTTAAAAATACTCAACGCGATGAAGTTTTTGTTTGTTATGAAGTAAGTTATCTTTTTAATTTTTAACTATATCTTCAACATATTGTTGTTTTTTTGTTTCGATTAGAAAATTGTTGAAGCAAAAAAAATACTTGACGAAATCCATCCAACATATTCCACTATGATTGAATCTCTTTTGTATGGAAATTTTTGTTTTGAAAATCATTAAAATAGCAATTCTAATTTTCTCATTCTTTTAGAATTGGTGATACAAAATATCAAATAGTCGATGCACAAAAATTATACCGACAATTAAGTACTTGTTATGACAAAATTGATTCTACATCGTATGTTGAAAATCACTTGAGAAATCTTTTCTTTCACCTTATTATTTAGAAAATATATTTCAAAATTAGCTGATTCATGTTTAAATATCGATGAAGATGATACTCAATCAATAATTCGTTATTCAGCTCTTTGTCGAAATATGCGAATGTATGCGATACATGTGCTACAAAATTTCGCTATATCAACGAGACGTGTGCCCAGTGAAGACGATGTTAAAAGAGCACGCGAAGAACGGAAACGATTAATTGAAGAACGAATTGAATCAGAACGTGCGGCTAAAGCTGAATTAGCTTCACGAATACCACTAACCGATTCGCCGGCAGTAAAAAAAAAAGAAGTGTCTGGTTGGAGACCAACAATTGATCGTAATTTATTAGTACAAGCACAAGAACTGAATCCGCTTGTTCAACAAGTTTATCAAGTAACAGAATATATTCGACAAGCACAAATAGCTGGACGTCTCGACGAAGTTGAATCCTTGAAATTGAATTTAAAAGAACTTGAGCAAGCGTTGAATAATGCGCAACAACAAGAAAATGTATCAACATTCGATTCTTAGTAATTATTTTGCATTTCGATGAGCATGATTTTCGTTGTTCTTTTTGTTTGTTTTAATATTTAATTCTTTTTTAATCGTTTTTTTTCTTCTATTTACAGTGCAATAGAATGTAAACGAATATTTCAATAGTTTATTAAGATTAGTAAAATAATTGATTTTTCATTGAGCAACAGAAAAAAAAAATTCTGCATTCAATCCAAACTGCACTGACCGGGAATGATTTTGTTCCAAAAATAAGTTGTCGCATGGAACAAATCAGTGTTAAAAAAGAAAAGAACGTTTATGTAGGTTTTTGAATAGCTCTTATCGAACCCGAGTCACCCGCGTGGGAGGCGAGCATTCTACCACTGAACCATCAGTGCACATCAATTAAATCATTACGATTCAACGTTTTAGTTTCTAATCTGAGACTTCAATATAATAATATAATAAATGAGGCATCATTGTCGAACGATGAAAAAAAACTAGTATTTAATCAGTAATTTCAATGTAACCAGAGCATTTTTATCATGATCGAGGAACATTAAAATTATAGGATAAAGATTACTACCTAGCAAAAAAAAAGATACTTATTTATTCATTTTATTTCATTGAAAACCGTATTCGATACAAAAATAAATTCAAGTATTTTTTTCGATTGCATTGGATCAGGAAAAACACGAAATCAATAGTAACCGTCTAATTTGTACTTTTTTTAAACGTATCCTGTCATTGCTACGTCGTCTCGAAAGCAATATCGTTATGAGCAAGTTAGAAAGGATGACTAGACATGCACTGGTGGTTCAGTGGTAGAATGCTCGCCTGCCACGCGGGCGACCCGTAGGGTAGTACAACGATCAAATCATCTAAAAAATTGAATTTTTCAAACATCATTTAAAGTCAATGATTATAATATTTGAATGGATTTTGGGTCCGATTCCCGGCTAGTGCACTTTTTTTTCTAACGCCTTTAGTTGATCCACTACTGAAAAAATATTTCTCAATATTTTCACTCACCAAATTCATCTCTGATTTTTATTTGGATCAAAATGAGCCATATACAAGTTCTGTTCGAATCTATCTGCTCATCACTCTATATCTTTCTTAATGAGTATTTCTGGTGGTAGTTTCCAGGGTTCTAACAATGCCGTCATTGTCAGATCAAGCTATTGGGTAAATAATGATATAGATATTGGCACCAAACAATCAAGTCCTTCTTGTTTTCGTTGAATTGATATTTCTAACTCAAATTTTTAACATGATGCTAGCCATATATACACAGGGAACTACTTACAAGCATCGGTGTTTCAGTGGCAGAATACTCGCTCTCCAAGCGAAAGACCCGTAAAGTAATTCAATGATCAGATCATCAAACGAATCGAATTCTTCAAGTATATTCTGCCGTGAATGGTGTCAATATCTGAATAGAATTTCGGTTCGATTCCCGGTCGGTGCAGTGTTTTTTGTCATTTCGTATATCTTTTATCGAACTATCTTCTTGGTGCTGCCTTTAGGTACTCTTTTTTAATAATGCAATATACTTATTCATCGAATAGATGCAGTGTGTTATAACTATCATTCTGAATACAACAGAAGCATTGCTCAATGCAAATCAATAAGATTTTCTTCAAATGATTGTAGTTAATTAAGCTATATCACTTTTTCATGTGGTTCTTGATGAAATCATAATGGAAGATAAGAAAAATGTTTCCTGATTACGCACTCATATCTTTATAGTTTCCTCTCGGAATATCTCGGATGTGACTTTTTCTTTCTAAGTAATGTGATGTTTATTTCATCATCTGAGATGAAGTTATTGGATAAAGATTGATTTAAATATAAAGTCCAAATATTTTCTCAGTTGAATTTATATTGTTAAATCAAACTTTTAATCAGGTGCTAGACAAATGAGCACAATAACCTATTGACAAGCACTGGTGTTTCAATGGTAGACTTCTCGGCTTCCAACCGAGCGACCCGTAAAGTAGTTCACCGGTGAGATCATCAAACAAATTGAATTCTTCAGCTACACTCTGAGATGAATTGCCGCAATACCTGAATGGAGTTTGGGTTCGATTCCCGGCCTGTGCAATTACTTTTTCATTTTTAAAATCTTTTATCGAAAAACGTTGCTGATAACAAGTTTAAAAACTCTTTTTTAAACAACGGCCTGTAGTTATTCATCAGTAATAGTCGTATGCTTTGTTTAACATTGGGCCTAGGGCAATAATCATATTGCTCGAACTAAATTAATGAAACTTCCTTGAAATATTTATAGTCAATTAAGCTCCGCCGCTTTTTTCCTGTGTTCTCAATGAAATCATAATGCAAGATAAGAAAAATGTTTCCAGGTGATGTATTCATATCTTCATCTTTTCCTTTCTGAAGATATGTGATGTCATTTTCGTTTCTTCAACCACTATCAAGTTTATTCTATCGTTTAACATAAAACTATTTCACGAACATCGAGTTTAACATAACCTTTAGATCTTTTTGCAGTTGAATTTATATTGCCAAATCAAACTTTTAATAAAGCACTAGACAAGTGTGCACGATAAGCTATGAGCAAGCACTGGTGGTTCAGCGGTAGAAGGCTCGTACAACACACGAGCGACCCGTAAAGTACCCAGGTCGAGCAATCCGACAGTAGGCACCTATCGGAACCGATTCGATCCGACTGGAATCCAATAGGATTTTATCGGATCCTGTCAGATCTTACAGAATTATCGTTGGATTCTGGGTCGAGGAATCGATGTCGGAACCTCAGTGTCGCATTCCTATGAATTCCAAGGAAAAATCGTTTTATGTCATCGGAAGTTCATAGGATTCCGACACTGAGGATCCGGAATCCAATAGAATTGTATCGAATTGTCGATGGAGAATGTGAGGAGAACTACCTCAACATATGAACGGAATTCTGGTTCGATTCCCGGCCGGTGTATGTTTTTGGTAATAATTTATTGAATCATTTATCGAAAAAGCTAGCTCGACACATGTAGCGTTGATTTCTTATGAGTGACATATCTTCATTGTTGGAAGCGATTAGATAGACCTGTGTTTTTATTCTATTATTATAAATCAAAGATAAGGAATTTCGTGCAAAGTGATATTCTCAGTACTGAATGCTTCCATTTATGTATATTTATAGTAACGATTTCAATAATTCTATCGGCATAAACTCTATAGCTTCTTTTAGAAGCTAGAACTGTTGACGTTGATATTCTGGTCTAAGTTTTCATATACAGGTACAGATATTGTAAGAATTAGGAAGTACCATGCACTGGTGGTTCAGTGGTAGAATGCTCGCCTGCCACGCGGGCGACCCGGGTCCGATTCCCGGCTAGTGCAATTTTTTTTTATATTGAACTTCATTCCTAGACAGGTAGATGGGAAAGTTTCACTTTTTGCACTAGTGTTAGTTTTTCTCATACCCATATGTAGATCGAAATTTATAGGTTACATATTAGTTTCTACTTTAAGAATTATATTTAAATTAGAATAAAATATGCTGCTGTCTGAAGAATAAGTCGCTCTAATTCATAAAGTTTGTCACACATATGAGGTTTTCTAATTTTTAATCATTTTTATCACTTTGTTCGAAAACTTCGCTAAATCTATATTGTCTTTCTAGAATTAAATACTTAAGCGCAATTTTCTGTTTCCTCTGACGGCTTCTGATCACTGCTTTG
>OENM01001255.1:13262-39693 GCA_900239745.1 Rotaria magnacalcarata | reverse complement strand
AATTGCATTTTTTTAGTTTTTTCAGTTTTTTTGCCCAGAATCTCACTCCCGTAAAAAACCAACTACACATGAAGATAGAGCAAGTTCCGCTCTATCGAATGGCATACGCCACCAATTCCGGTAATTTCAATTTTGTACCAAATTAGTTGCCGATTTCTTAGGGTATACCTTTTTCTCCGGTTCTATGTTTTCATGCATAGATTTATGAAAGATAGCTCAAAAATAGGTTTTCTGATAGAGCTTTGAATGAGCTACAAGAATCTGTCCTCGGTTTCGAAAAAAGAATTAGTATAGCTGAGAAACAACGAAAACATTGAAAAAATCGCGTTTTTTTGAAAAAAATCCTTAAAAAAGTATTTTTACAATTTCTCTGTTATTTTGCAATCAAGTTCAGAACTTTTTTATACCAAAATGATCATCGTAAAATTTTCTACCAGCCCTCCAAGTTTCATCAAATTCGGGGATGGTCACCGTAACTCGCTGGAGGAAGCTGGCGGAATCACCCAACAGCAAGTAATCTCAGCAGTCATACTTGCACATGATCACATTACGAGGTATATTTTTATCGGGAGGGGGACAATTAGTCGCAGTGTAGATTTGTTCGCATGTTTAACAGAAGCATGGTTCTTTTCTACTTCCCAAAAACTTCAATTTACACACGCGTGACTCAATCACATATAGCATAGCTTGAGGCTGAGAGGATATGTGTAGAAAATGAAGATGTACTTCATAAAATAGATAAGTAGATGGCCTCGCTGGTAAACGCTAACTGAATGATGACATTCACCCTTTAGCTTCATCGAAATAGTACGAAAAAATGAAAACTATATTCATTGCGGAATAGCGAAAAGAGCAGCAGACAGAGACCTCTGAATAAGAAAAAAACCATTCGCATTAAGTAAAGTTTTAAAGCAACTACTACTGGCTCTCACGTAATGCTTTATACGTAATTAGATGAGTTTACTAAACATTGGTATTTATACTCATATTTAATGTTCCTGGTTTTCGAATAGATTGTTAGCTACTTTCTAGATCTCTCTGAGTTATTTTTCTGTAACACTAATAAAAACTTTTATACAATTTTATTTTCGAGAATCTCGACCAAATCTATAATGCGACTAATTATCGTAGCGCTCAATTATCTCTGCGATCATTTGACGTCGCCCAATTATTGTTTGACTAAATGTCTTTCGACCAATTGTCGTAGACCCATTTTTATCTGAATTCAGACTTGTATGTAAACCATCGAGACCTTGAGTTCATACAATATTAATCATTCAGAATATGCATTCTTGTCATCGAAAAAAAAATAGCAAGCTGAAAGTAGCCAGTAATTAAAAGCACAGACACATGGTTGGCGGACCTTGTTCGTTTTTATCTGAGGTAACAATGTCAACAAACTAATTCTTTAGCACATCTACCACGTAAGATGTTATCATACCATACAACGTTCTGTGTTTCATTTTTTTTTGTTTCATCAAACATATATAATATTGTGAGATGTTTTGTTTTCATTATTATCTATCTGTATCTCTTTTTACCACATGCCTAAAATTACAGTTGCTGTATGCCAATGTGCGTGCCAAGAATTCAATTTTGACAAAACATTAGCTCATCTGGAAAAGTTCGCTAAACAAGCTGTTTCAAAAAGTGCCCAACTTGCTCTTTTTCCTGAAGCTTTCATCGGTGGTTATCCACGATATTCACACTTTGGCTCTGTAGTTGGCCATCGCACCGATGCAGGTCGTACAGAATTTCTCAATTATTATAAAGCTGCCATATGTCTGAACGATGGAAACGATAGGTCTATTGAGATTCAAAGAATTGAAGAAATTGCACGCAATGAAAATATTTTTCTTGTGATTGGCATTATTGAACGAGATGGTGGAACACTTTACTGTACGGTTATTTACATTGATTCTCAACTAGGTCTCATTAATTCACGAAGAAAACTAATGCCAACAGGTATCGAGCGACTTGTTTGGGGTTTTGGCGATGTCAAAGATGTCAAGCCAGTTTTATTAACAAAAGATATCTCGATGGGAGCGCTTATCTGTTGGGAGAACTATATGCCTCTTCTTAGATATCATCTGTATTCGCAGAACATTCAAATATATTTGGCTCCTACTGCTGATGGGCGTGATACATGGAAAGCCAGTATGCAACATATTGCTGTTGAAGGACGAACGTATGTGTTAAGTGCAAATCAATTTGTCAAAGTAAAAAATATGCCAAAAGAACATTCCTTGCCAGAGGAATTTTCTGATTCCGAAAGTGTGTTAACCAATGGTGGTAGTTTGATTGTTGATCCTTTTGGAAATATTATTGCTGGTCCTCTGTTTGGTGAAGAAGGTATTCTTGTAGCTGAAATTGACACAGATCAATGTATTAAAGGCAAGATGGATCTTGACATTTGTGGACATTATGCTCGTAAGGATGCGTTTCTATTTCAAGTAAAAGAATGATCTTTATTGTGTGCATTCTTGCCTTATTTTCGATTTCTAAATCGAATGCATATTGATATTTCATAATACGAAAGTGAGCGAATAAATATTTTTCCATCAATAAAACTATATAATAGATTAGTTATAATTCACTGTATATTTTTAGGCTGTACTAAATTTTTCAAAAATAGCTATTAATAATGTGAAGACATTCCACGATGATTGATTTACGTAGATATTGATAGGATCTCATTTCTATTATATCAATTTGTAGGCCTCAATGAATGAATGAATGAATGAAGACATATCATTTAACGACATACATGAGTAAGAGTGTTACGTTCAAAAACCGAAAACAGTCAATTTAGATTGTTTTGAGTTTTGTATATCATTGTTTCGTAAAATTCGATCGTAGATGTCTATCTTTGTTAATATTAGAAGAGATTCATTGATATGGATGACTCGTTCTATCGAAATATATGAATATAATAATTTTTTATGGGTTAGTATTCATTACAATGCACTAAATCTATATTTTTGAGCCGTTTGAATATCAATTCGTATTTATGAAATTAAAATGAAATCATAGTTCAACATAATTAGTTATTACCGATTTGTTTACTGTTATTCATGCATTGTGGTTCACAGATACAAAGTAAAATAGCAAAGTAAACCTATTGAGAGATGTAGAGTGCATTTGCAATCGATTCAGAATATGAATGCCTGCTGAAAGTATCGTACGAACCAGTTTGCAGTAAAAATACCTCTAAAACTAAAATATAGAATATAGTCACATTACTCTAACGATTTTTTCGGAAATCCAAGAGTAAAAAAAATGAAACATCCATACTTCATCTGTACTTCAGCATATTTCAAGAATATCTCGAAGCTATCCTAAGATATCTTTATACTATTTCAATTCTACTTTGAACATGCTTTGTGTGCATACTACTCTTGTTTGATTTTATTTTATACAGGAATGTTTAATTCAACATTTTCGTATCAGTGAATGCAATGAAATGAAGTATCCGTGCTCTATTAACTCATATATTTACATACAATGATTTCAAACTAACATGTTACTGATACATAATAATGCGTAAGTCTACAAATCTAAGAAATTTCACAAAATTGAACTTTGGTCAGGAGTTAAAGTACGTTGATGAACAAAAAAATACACTTTTTCTTCTGTTTAGAAACTTAACTATCTAGATTTTAGATTTTGACAAGACTAAAAACATTCATTTCAGAAAACCTATTGATTCGTTGCGTTCATAATAAGATCTCTATCAGTTTGTTAAAATAGCACAAGGAAGATTTTTGTGATTATTATATAAAATTCTGAGACTAGGATTAGTTTTCTCACCATATGTGTTAACATCACTTAGTAATCATGGTTCAAAAAAGTAGTTTATTAACCAAACAGTAGACTTGTGCATTTTTGTTTTATGATTCAGCACAGACCGACATAATTGTTAAGAGTTTAATACTGTGCTTTTAACCATGATTTTATTACCCATATCTATATCTCATTGTATGACTACATTAATCGACTTTAATTGAGCATGGTGACATACAAGTTTTTATCGATCTTTCTATTGCCTTTCAATAATCATGATTAATACGAAAATTTGAGTAGCAAAATATTTTCATTTTCTTTAACCATTTTAACAACAATCGATAGTGATTTAATTCAATATTTGTAATAATCAAACAATTCTTTCCTAGAATATTTCAATGTCAATGAGCATATGCTAGATAAAATTGAATAGTAGGTGTCTAGAGTCATATTCAATTACACCGAATGGCGTAGTTAATATTGTAGTTCTTGTCGCTATATTTAATACAAATATAATTTTCACTAATTAGTTAGTATATATATTCAACATTAACAATAATGTTAGTACGGCAGAGTCTTTTAAAGTGCTTTCATTCGCGATCCTTGTTCGAATTTTATCGATCGACTGGTGTGCCACTTCATTTCAGCAAATAAATAAACAGTGGCACCCGTAAAAATCATTGTGACAAACAACTTTCATATGTATCCTAGACTACTCCTTGAAGTAGACTTTTACGAAAAAATTCTTTCTCATATCAGTTGATGATTTTTTACGACGTATACTTTTTTTGTATTCATAACGGCAACTCAAACAAGGGAGAGATGTCAAGACTGAAGAAAGTAAATGAAGTTAAACACATAGGTAACTCCTTTAAGTGTTAACAATAAAGTCACATGGAGAAAAAGAGCAACGGTAATTTACACTTCGTGTACAATGTTACTGTCGGGAGTGTGGACAACTTTGAAATAATAAGCAATATTTCGTTGTTATTTCAGAGGCAAAGTCTTATTGGAATACGATACACACACTGCTTCACTGCTATGCTAAATAGATCCGACGCAATACAACGAAGAGCAAATATGTCATATAAATCTCCAAATTCAAGATCACATTGTATTTATTAGTCTTCTAGTTTGAATTTTCAAACGAAGCGGGTGGTCAATTTTAATCATAGTTCACTATTTATCATAGTATCATTCTCTTTGTAGTTCTGTTAATTATTTCGATCAAACTCTTCATACAATAGACCTCTTTTAAAAGTGACTAGAGTAACATCTCCAGAATATACGATTAGTAGGTTTTATCGATTTAAACCGATATGAAAGTATAAGACTGTGAGATGCATGAAATTGAAGCTGCCCTAGAGTTCATATTTTAATTGAACGTCTGAATCTTATGTTCGTTACTTGCTCATTTATTTGAATCCAGTTGTTTTCTGTAGTTTTTTTTTAATTTGCTCTCTACTTTTTATCCTAGCACCTGTGATAGACTCAGAGTGCAGTAGTGAAGTCAGTGTTTACTAGTTTAAAGAAAACATTCTCCATGTTAGTAGCAAGAAAAGGTCAAACATAATCCTTTAGCATCTCCAATGAGCTACAAAAGATGTTTTATGGTCATGATCACGTCTAATATTTGCTGAATTGTCCTACATGAGAAAAGAAAACTCCTAGATTTGCCAGCGCTTCAGAGCATTATTGAACGAATAGAATTTTTCAATTTTCAAAACACTTGAATAGCTTTAAACGAAGCGATTAAGTAAGCCAGCTCCTCATTTTTCTAGTCTTTTATGTAGAGAGACATCAATTTTAATATGAATCACTTTCATGCAATCAATAGCTGAGAAATGTAAGCCTACCTTAATAGATAGATTTTATCTTTAAGAGATATTCTCTTGTTTTTTCCCGGTTGACTCCTCACTGGCATCCATACTTCTTCACTACCGTTTGTCATTAATATGAAATTAAAATACCTTTTTGTAGAATCAACCAACATCATTATCTTTGAGCTCACAATAATCTTGTAATTTTATGATTTCAGATAAAAATAATGTTCGATGCAAGACGCGCAGAATGGGTTTATGAGTCAGGTGAGTTTTTCCTTATTATCTATTCGAAACCAAAAGGCAGCAATTCATAAACAAATTAGTAAAATATTCAGTGCGTCACTATTAACACATATCAAAAGTACTATTGATTCTCTTTTAATTTATTATGTATTTTTAAATCTTTTGACTACAAGATATTGATGTATTGTTTATTTGTAGACAAACCTTGGCTTAAATATCAATTTACTGATGTTCACGGAAAATTGATAAAAAAGTCTGGCGAACTCGAATGTGAAATGAAATGTCCAACAGCAAACATAGATAAAATTGTTTTGGATAAAATCTTAGGCTCTCTGATGGGATTGGCATTGGGTGATGCACTTGGTGCTCACGTTGAATTTAGACCTCATGAGTACTTACAGGCAAATCTAGTTAAAAATCTTGAAGGTGGTGGAACCTGGGGTCTTGACAAGGGACAGGTAAGATCAATTTTTAGAAACCGCAGTAGTAAAGATAATATGTAAAGAAATCTCATCAATCGACATTTTCGTCTCAGATTTAATTTATAAAACAGTGTTGGAACTTGTACATTTTCGAAATATAGAAAACTCTTCATAATACGTTTGATCGTGTAGCCATACAGATCACCTGAATGAAACATTACTTACTTTGAAATCGGTATTTTATTTTAGTTTACAGACAATACTTCAATGGCTCTATGCTTAGCAACATCGTTAATTGCTCGACGAGATTTTGTTGCATACGATCAATTGGTACGTTACAAATGGTGGTATCAATATGGTTACATGTCATCAACAGGACAGTGCTTTGATATTGGTTCAGCGACTAAGCAATCACTTGCTCGGTTTGCAAAGAATCAAAAAGATTTTGCTAACAAAAATAATATTCCTATTCAATATATGGATTTCTTATCAAATCGTGATTATTTGAGAAAATTTAATGTGTACTGTAGCGAAGCTGGTGCTGCTGGAAATGGAGCATTGATGCGTCTCGCGCCTGCTCCACTTTTCTTCTATAGAAACCCTGAAAAAGCTGTTGAATATGCAGGCATCAGTGGTCAGATTACTCATGGTGATGTCAAAGCCTATGATGCGTGCAGATTTTATGCAGTCCTCATCGTAGGTACTCTCCAGCACAAATCTAAGGAAAAATTACTTGATAAACATTCTACGATGATCATAGATCGTGGTTTGGCAACAAGGATCTGCATCCAGATATTCAGAAGATAGCGAAAAGATCATACAAAAAACGAGGAGGATACCAAGATGGAATTCGTGGTAATGGTTACATTGTTAGTGCTCTAGAAGCTGCTTTATGGGCATTTGGAGCGATGAGAACTCATTTGAGATAGATGCACTGAAAGCTGTTAATCTTAGTGATGACACAGACACAACTGCAGCAATCTATGGACAGCTAGCAGGCGCATACTATGGTTTCAATGAATTGCCTAGAAAATGGGTCGAGCATGTATATGCAAAAAGATTTATCAAATGTTTAAGCAAATGGATCGTGTACGAAGGAGAAAATTGGTCACATAACCAAATAGACAATGATAATGATGATGATCAAATTGAAGATATGAATTCGGTAAGACAAACTTCTGAAAACTTACGTCCAAGACGTGATACAGTAGCTACATGTGCGTACCATATTGAAGCTGCAAATCGTATTAATTATGATGATGCAATCGGCTACAGCCCAAAAATGCCGCAAAGTTCTCGTAGAGCATCAACAGATATCAGTAATAATAACAATGAAGTATGTGTGGCTTCAACATCAGTACATGCAAGTCATTCCCCTCCTGGTAAAAGTGTTCGCCGAACCAGTCATCATCACATTTTTGATGCATCGTCATCGAAATCGACAGAACATGCATAAGTTTTTTGATTTAAAATTTTATTCTATCATTTCTTGTCACATGCTCAGTCTTATTATTGGTTTTTTGAGCTTTCTAAGTAATGCATTCTAACTTTACCATGGTTTTCAACGTTTAACTCAGATGAAAAATAAATCATTTTTCATCTGTTCTGAGTATTGAGCTATTTAGATTGAATAAATTAGAATTTAAACAATTTTTATCGTGATTTCGTGTTAACAAATCGAAGTAAAACAATTTACCTTATACAACTTGCAGATGATTTGTTACTTTTCAGCCATAGCACTGGTGTGAGTAATTCTGTACTGCCAAGATCACTATTCATTTTCTTGATCAGTGCTTCAGCTTGACATATATTTACCTAGTTATACTCTTATACCATTTGATCACTAAAAAGTAGCGAGAAATCATATCTAAAACGATATTTAACAGGGAGACTCTTGAGAAATAACAGCACTGCTTTGCGTGTTAGCCAAGTCGTGTCATCATTCTTCCATTGAACCACTGCAATCAGCTACGAAAAATAAAATTTCGTTCATTCGATCATAATCTGAGTCTAATCAACAATCCTACTCACTTGATATAAGTGAGATCATAACAGCACCGTTATCAATTGCTGCAAATGTATTTCTTCGTACAGCAGACAATTCAATATCAACAATAATATCTTAATTACAAAAGAAAAGTAAACATTAATCTTTCAACGAAAGTCAGGATATCAAGAATTTACTCGAATATAATTCTCTGTTGAGTTATTGTGAAAAGAAACATTTTTTCATTGCTACAATCAATCTTTATTGGATGCGAATGAGATGAAATGTAGACAACACGTCGATACATTTTTTTCCCATTGACATATGAACTCAATGATATAGCGAACTAATTCAACATAGTCTACTTAAGTTTCTCCTGTTGATATAATATTTTTGTGTGAAGGCAAGTAATGAAACGAATTTTCGGCGTTTCACTAGAATGCGATAAAATAAATTCACCTGCATAGCTTATCGTACTCTAGGATTGTTGACTACCGCGATTTAATCTAGCATAAAAATTGAATGCATCGAATAAATTGGATATTCAACAAAAAGACAACTACTACATTCGTTCCTACACTATATAGTAATGAGAATATCACGTGAAGCTTCATTTTGCTTCAATTAGCAAGCACCATGATATTGAGAAAGAGCTAGTGGATACTCTTGTTGTGCTGACTTGTGCTTTTTGATTTCAGCAATAATTTCGTGCTCACCATCTCTATGCAAACTATGAATCGAAAAATAGCTGCATTCTCTACGACAGGAAAACTAAAATAATCGTATGAACTACGAGAGAAATAACTAATATAGTATTATTCTCGCTAATAAACGACCTCAACTAGCATAGATTCATCATTTTAAAATCTCTGTATAAGTTTTATATTAGCGCAGCAAACAAACGATGTTTTGCATCAACATGCACTTGTTTCAGAGTTACTATTATAGTTCAGATGAAGTGTATAAATAAACACCAAAAAATATCAATTGAACAAATCTAATCAATATATTTTGAAATCAATGACTCATTTGAATTATCTTCAATGTCTTGTAAATCTTTATTGAAACTGATAGTACAAGCTAAAGGAATCAGTTTAAATGAGATTCATTCAAATCTAAATCAATTATTTAGTAGGCGACATTAATTCCCTACAATAGAAAGAAATCGCAAAAAAAAGATTATCTTGCTTATAATCCGTTTGATGACTAAATCTATCGATACTTTAATATTAGTTTTGATTTAAGTTGAATGTACGCTAGCACGTTGTCCTTTGAATAGGATTTGTATTTAGTACATGTTTTCACTTGTCGTTGCTTAATGCATTGCACGATCTGATATATCTTTCTAATTCCAAAAACCCACACCCTCTCTTTAGTTAATATATGCATGTGATTCAAAGTATCAACAATTAGATGCATGCTTTTTTTGCTGTGATTGTGATTGAAAGAACATGTTTTATTAGGTCTATTTTTGCTTTGTCTGCTTATCTTGAGAAATCGTGCACACATGACATATTCAAATTTTAACGATTCGAATATCAAATGAGTATCTTATTGAATATAAAATAGTAGTAGTAGTAGTAGTAGATGTAGGTTGTGAACTTTGTTTATGTCGTACATACATTGTATATAAACAGTGATAAAACTCGAGTGAGCTCATATCAGAATAAATAAAATAGAGTGATCATTAGAAAATGTTCTACTCAAGAAATTACTTCATTATCACCCTTTTATTAACGATCAATGCCGAAAAGAACAATGAACATTTACTTGATAAATTTCACTCAACCTACTTGAATGATAGAATGAATGTGTCTACTCTTACTCGCTTATCTGTTCTCGATCAGTTAACAAACTTGACTTTAGGTACAATCAGTGATTTACAGTCAGGATCATTATTGGATAAAGAAACCATAGGCAATGTTGTTTTTAATGTTCATCACTTCACTCAATTTCTCTTTGATGGTAATCATGTGTATATTTATAGTCCAAAAAAGAATGATGAAAATATCAATCAACCTCAAAAATGGACTTTTTTCTATGTACCTGTGTTGCAACCAATGCAGACAGCAGTGATTCTACCTTGGGTAACGATAAACAAACTTGAAGTACGTGTGCGACTTGCTCTCGGTACGCCAGAAGTAGAAGAAGCCGCACGTGCAGCTATTGCTAATCAATTTAGTCCTGTAATAGCTGAAAAATATTCGAAATCCTGGGTTGTTGCTCCTCTAATGCTTGATTCTCTCTCAGCATATATTGTTACAGTAGGTTCAATCCCAGTAATAGGTGTCGCACCGTTTCATATTGATAATCCTTATTCCAATGTTGTTACCTTTCGATTTGTTTGTCCGATCAAAGAAATTGCGTTAATAGTTGCTGCCGGTTTACTTACCGGAGATTTTGATATTGAAGTTTCTCTATACTTTTCTGGCATGCATCGTGTCAGAACGAATATGATGGCTATTACTGCAACTCAACTACAATCTGTTCTAACTAAAACAATAGCTGATGGCGGTGGAACTAATTCAACATATATTCATCGTGATCAAGCAACCAGTTTTGTTGCAAAATATGTGACTAATGTAAAAAAACTGATATATATTGAAGATGTCAATGCTGATATGTCCATATTAACGCGTGGTCTGGAAGAACAATTAGCTGCTCTCTTTCAGCAAGGTATCACTAAAGCTCAAGAAATACAAATTCACGTTGGTGCTTTCAATCAAGTATGGCGATCGGCTGATCTTAATCCTGATCGCATAGCTAGTGAAATGAGCAAAATGTTTACATTTAATGAAACCGAAACGAAGAAACATAATAATGGAGAAAACTATTATTCAGTCAATCAACGCAAAGATTGTTACTTGCCATCTCATACTCCCTTAGATTTACGAATAAGAACAATTTTTACTGCAATTGATATAATAGTACATGGTGAGCATCAGAAAAAGAATAGTGAAGAATACGAAACTACATCGCACAATGCTGTTTCAGAATCTGATATTAAAAGAGCCGCTTCACAAGTATCAATAGAAGGCGCTTGGGAAGGAAAAAAATTTATACCAAAATCATTCAAAGTTTTTAGACTAATTGATTTGGTGGATCAATTACAAGTAGCTATTATTTCCAAACAATTGTTAGCTGAAAAAAGAAACGGAGCAGTAATCCGAAGAATCGGTGCTTCAACCTCTTTATCGAGTAGTTTCAATTTTTTCTCATCATTAAGCAATGATACTCTCTTTGCATCTTTGGAGAATACAAGTCTTCTTACTCTACCAGAAAATATCAAATTTTCCTCTTTTCTCAACAATGAAAACATCATTCCACCAGAAAACAATAAGAATTTACTAACTGGTGAAGTTAAATTGTATGCTGGGTCATCTCCTCCTCTTTATCCATGGCTACTATGTGACGGTTCTATCATATCTCGTTCAGAATATCCACGTCTCTTTGAAGTTATTGGTACAAAATATGGCGAAGGTCATAATTCCACAACTTTCAAATTACCTGATTTACGTGGTCGAGTTCCACTTGGAGTCGATAATGAACAATTACGTGTTGATATAGCTACAAAAGTTGGTGACGAAGGGGGCAACGCTAAACATAAGTTAACAGTTGAGCAACTACCATCTCATGTCCATAGTTCAGGTATATTACAAAATTCGTATGATGGTCAACATGCACACGATATTTATGATCCTGGCCATAATCATGGTGGTATGACAGGTTCATATGCAGTTACGTCGTCGACGTCAACAAACTATGGAGAATATAACTATCAAATGAATGGCTATCGTAAGTGGCAAGCATATGCCATTTCAACGTCTTTTACTCAAATTTCACTTCACTCAAATGGTAATCATACACATCAGATAACAGGTCATACTGGTGCAGTCGGTCAATATGAATCATTTTTTATTCTTCCTCCATTTCAAACATTTTACTATATAATCTATGCTGATTAATAATGTATATCATGCGGATACTTTGAAGTTTCTCATTTTGACTTTATCGTGTCGTTTCTGTTTTTTTTTCAAATATTCAAAATTATTAGCTGCTAAATATCTAATCATTTTCAAAATTTATTTTATATTGAGACGATATAGCAAGAACTTATATACGATAAGATCAACATTCAGATTCATTTATTTTTACTAGTAAATAAAACATTGAGGTACAAATTTTTTGACCACACAACAAGAAACTATATTTATTCAATTGTATTTATTTCTAATTACTAAAACCCCAAAATGCACTTGGCAATTTTTGTATATCTCTTGCTCGTTTAACAATTGATGTAAATGATGAAACACAATTTCCAATAAAATAATCTGCATGCGCTAACATTGCAACATCAATAACAGGTAACCATGGATCTAGATGTTTAACGTGGACACGTTGTGCCGATAAATGTTCTTCAATTTCTTTAATCATTGGTCGTTTATCTGTTGCAACATAGATATTATGTATGCGTGTACGAAGAATAACATTTTTTAATAAACGAAGTATTTCTTCATCTGTTGGATAACATATTTTATGTGTAACAAATGTATGTGAAGATGATGGTAGATCAAGACATTGAGGTGAAGCCATATACGAACGAGTTTCATACGATTCAACATTAGAACAAGCTCGTTCCCAATCGAGATCATTTCGTAAATGAATTCCTTAATAGAAAAAAATAAAATAAAGTGACCCAATAAATTCAATTAAAAACATACCAATATATGATTCATTATTGAATAGATTGTTTTGATGTTGTTGAACTTCGTTTATAATATTTTCAGACCAAGTCATATATTGTTGCAAAGAACGATATCGAGCTTCCATTGGAAATGAAGCTGGTGCACCTTTTAAAGCTATAACAGGATAATGAACAGATGGAAATAATCGATTCCATTGATCAATTGAATATTCATCATAATTAAGTTGATATGCAACTGTATCAATAAAATCAATATGTAACTCATTCCAAAATGATTCAAAAGGATTTCCATCTTTCATTTTACAATCCTTCTTAGATTTATCAGCTGGTAACCAACAAAATCCAATGCGTGATTCTTGTGGCCATATACGAGGAGCAAGTTGTTCCATAAAATCTTGAGCGTCAATAACACGATGATAGGATAAAAGAGATTCTAATTGAAACCATTCTGAATATGGAACATTCTTGTAAGTACGCCACTACAAAATGAAATCGATTCTGTTTTCTTCATTCGAAATTTTTATTTTATTTTTCAAAAATTGTCATTACTATCTTAATTACACACGTGACAATCATCTACTTAAAAATTATAAAGCTAATAATCAACCATCGTTATTTTTCTCTACTCTAAGAAATATGTTTCATTCTCAAGATTACTCATAAGTTTTCTAGTTTATTAATTTTTATACATACAGGTGGAACGATCAATGTTCGATTAATTAATTTTGAAAATGCTAATCCACCAAGAAACTGTTCTGCTTGATTTCCAAAACGACCCATACATAAACAAAAAATAATATAACCATTCGGATCGATTTCATATTGTTCTTCATTTGTTCTCACTTGAAAAACGAATAATAAAAGTGATATTATAATACCAATTAGAAGCGAATTCATCTAAACGTGATACAGCTTGTCAAAAGAGAGAGCATGTTCACATGTCAAAAATAAAAGTGACATGTTTGCGTATAGATTCGGGAAAAAGCAANAGAGAGAGAGAGAGAGAGAGAGAGAGAAAGAAAGGTAAACATTTATTCATTTATACACTTGAAAGTAGTACTATATAAAATAACATTATACTTTTTTTCACTATTTGAATAATATTAAATCAACAAATAAGTCGCATTGAATTCAATTCACACATGTTTTTGCATGTCTGCTCGCTTGATAAAAAGAAAAAAAATGAATAACAAACGATCTATTTTATTTTCAATTCAATGACACTTCTATATAGATGGCTAAAATTTTATTGCAGAATGTATTGATTTCTATACAGTGACATCTGTTGCAAATAGAACTAAAAGTCATAAAATTCTAATTGAAAATAATTAAATCGAAATCTCTCTTTTACATCATTTGAGATTGAGATAAAAATTCACTGATCTGTTTCAAACATTGTAAGCGTTTGTAGCTAGCAACCATGATTTAAAATCATATCCAAATGGTTGGCAGTTCGGCAAAATCAATAACCTATATATGAAATATTTCTATAAAATTTGGCTCCTATTTGTATTTTTACTTTTTCTTTCTTTATAAAATAACTTTAACTATTCCTACAATTAGACATATAAAACACATAATATATCAGCATATATTTGCCTTTTCTATGAGATAGAAAATATGTAATGAATTCAAATGATGATTTATTTCATTTTAGACTAAATATGTCTGATGGTCACCAGACACCCGATAATCCAGGCCCAGATCCGGCCCCTCCAGACTCTGCAATGCCTTCTACAGATGGAGAAACTACCAAAAAAACAGGCGCGCTCAAAACTGCCTTTGATGATGGCGCACTTAAAGTTATGGAAGATGAATTTCAAGTATACGATGTCACTTATCGATCAACGTCTTATTCATTAGTGATTTTCTTTTAGACAGTACTCAATGAACTTGTTGGTGGTGATCGAAGTTTAGATAAATTTCGTACTGAATATGAAAAACTCCATAAGGCTTTACTGAAATCACATGATAGTGAAAAACGTTTAATGCAAAAATGTCGAGAATTAAATGCTGAACTTGTGACAAATTCAGCTAAAGTACAATCAGCCATGAAATTAAGTGATGAAGATAAAAATGCTATTGCTTCATTAAGAAAAGAAGTTGAAAAAGCATGGAAAATGGTTGATGCTGCACACGAAAAGGAACAACGAGCTAAAGAAACCATACAAAGTTTAAGAATTGAAATTAATAATTTAAGCAAATTAGTCGAACAAGGAGCAGGTATGAATGAACATATTATGATATAATATATGAAAATCTTATATGCTTAACAGTTCGTATTTTAAATGTGTAATAGAAAAGAGAACTTCAACTGTCAGATGACATGATATGAAAATAAAAGCATTTTACTATATCGAATCGTATGTAATTGAGATAAAGACAGCAAGAAACAGAAGAAAATAATAGTAAATATGCGGCTTTTATGTTTCATTTCATTATTGAAGTTTAGCTGTAGCTAGTATATGTTAAAATATTTCGATTCCAATTTGATCATTCGAACATAACTCTAATTATATTCATATTTTTTTTAATCTACAATAGTAATAAGTACAGCTGTAAAATCATGTAGCAAACAAAATAAATATAAAAATATTGAAATTTCATGTCTAATTTATATTCATATGATATAAATTGATCTATACTTACGATAAAGCAAAATATTGCTGAGAAGTAAAACGATCTCAATACCGTTTTATGTTTTGTTTTGTTTTGCTCTTTCGGCTTGCTTTTAGTATTTTGAAGGTAGGTATCAGTATTATAAAACACAAATAAAACTTGAGCTTATTTTTTGTTATTTAATATTTATTTACATGTTTCATACTGTTATTATATACTAGTATGAATAGGGTCATCGTAGGACAGCTAATATATGAGAATATTGATAGCCGATGGTTCAACAGTTGATCCTCAAGTTTGAAACATTTTCGTTTTTCCTCAGGGACTTTCAATGTTTTATTCTTTGCACATATATCTACATCTATTATCGAAAACATGCGTAACCCCCTAATTCTGGTAACTTACGACATGCTTATTGGTAAAAATTTATTATTTTGAAATTTTAAACAATAGTATTAAAGAATATTTTGACTTGTATTTTTGTTTTTGGTATTTGAGAATTTATGAACAATGAAAAAGTGTTATATCAGAGACAAGAGTAGAACTTACTTCATCAGTTTATGTTTAATAATGAGAAGTATTCAAATTCTAAATGAACTTGACTTGTTATAAGTTTCGACTTAGCATTACTAGAAGTTTTGATTTTAAAATTGAGTGTTTAATTTATGAGGACAATGTTGGATGTAATTAAAAGGAAATATAAGAATATTTTTCGACTATTTTGCATTATTATTAGGTGTTCTGCTTACAATTAGTTGCAGTAATTTAATATCTTAATTTCAGTTATTACTAGTTATGCATATGGTTGACAAAAGGTCAGTTTGGCTCAAGTTTTTACTAACTGATTATTCATATATATTAGTCAAGAAATGTTATGAGTGTCATTAAATGATGGTATGACACGAGTATCTATTAAGGACTTTTGTTGCTTGATTGCATATACTATAATGATTAATTCTAATCACAAGTATCTTATAATTAGATAAGTATTGAATCTTATCGATTCTATGGAGACACAATTTGAATTGATACCGTAACTTGATCATTCGTTAGTAACACTTGTGACATGCTGAAATATAAACGAATGTATGAATCTTCGATATTGAATACTATTCTGTTATCATCTAAAAAGAAGGAAAAAACGAGGAACATACGTTTTCTTGGCGTACTTCCTTGTATTTGCAGAAAATAATTTCTTTGATTGTTTATTATCTTGGAATTTTCCGTATTGATTCTATTGAGAAAGTAGTTTAGTAATAGGAGATCATCTTTTGTTTTTCTTTAAATTTACTTCAATACATCGTATTCATCGATATTGATTGTTCTCAAATTAGACTCATAAATTGACAGATTATCATAGTTGAAGATCTTCTTTAGGATTTACTATGGGTCAAGAACAAGATGTAAATGATTTAATGAAAGCTCGAGATGAATTAAGTCAAGAACGTGATAAATTGCTAAATGATATAACACAATTACGTCGTGATCTTGATGAAAGTGCATTTAAACAAAGCGATTTAGAAAGAAAAATTCATGACTTCAATGAACAAATTCTTTCTTTACAAGAAAAAATTACTCAATCAAAAACTGAAAATATAAAAGAAGCAAAAAGACGAGTTTGTTTTTCTTTGAATAATTACTTTCTAGTTTGATTTTTCCTTATCCCAGGAACAAATTGAACTTGAACTTAAAACAAGTAAACAAAGTTTAGAATTGAAAAATGCAGAGTTTAAAGTACAAACAGCAAATTTTGAAGCTCAACAGCAAGAATTAAAAAAAGCTCAACTACATCTAAGACAATTAAAAGAAGATAATATTCGTTTAACAAAAGAAAATCAAATTCTTCAAGTACGCCTCGATAATTCTCGTACACAATTCACTGAACTTGTAACAACGAATGAAAAACTTGCTAATGATTGTGCACGTCGTGTAACTGAGCTTAAAGAAAAAGAAGATGATCTTGTACAATTACGTAAAGAACGTGATAATGAACAAAAGAAAAAAGATCATTCTGAAAAACGCTTACGACAAGTCGACGATCAAGTTGGCGAAATGGAACAACAGCGTGAACGTTTACGTTCTAAAATATCAACATTAGAACAAGAAATCGATAGATATAAAAAAGCTCAAGAAGAAAATCGAAAACAAATCGATTCGTTAACACGTGATCGGGAACAATTAAATAAAAATTGTCAAAAATTAATTGCCGACAATCAAAAACAAACTGATCAAGTGAAAAATTTTGATCAAGCAAAGAAAACTTTAGAACAAGATATTACAAATTATAAAGAAGAAGCAAGTAAACAAAGAAAAATTATTCTTAAAATGGAAAAAGAACGTGATCGGTAAATAGAATATTTTTCTTATCATTTAAAACATTCCAAATCAGTTCGTTTATGTTGAAAAAATATTTTTAAAAATTATTACAGAATTCGTTTTGAACACTAACAAGCATCATTCAAATGACTTTCACCCGGTTTAGAGTATAGATCTAATTATGATTTTCACTATTGATTAGAACACTGCTGAAGTCATATCTATTCCTATAAGTTTCATTTAAATTATTAGCTTCACACACAGTCTTTTCGAGGTCAATATGATTTTTGAAAATGTCACTCTCAAAATATTTATGATAAAATTAAATCAGATTACACGAACTTGTAACTCATTCAATTATTTGATCTTGGATAAAATTGTTGAGAACCCACTATCGTATTTGTTCACAAATAAGTCATTTTACCGGCAACAATTTGAAAATATCATCTTCAAAAAGATACAAGTAAATCTATGGCAATTATGAAAATTCTCTGCAAAACTGCTTTCTCATATTTCCGTCATGTTTGTGTGATCTGAAAGTGTTTTCATCACGAATGCATATTTACACTTCTCGTAAAATCTAACTTAGTAATTAATTATTGTGTAGCTGATGACACCTGAATATTCAGAAGCTCCAATTCTTTTTAACCTCCTTAATTGTACTACTTATTGACTGAACATGAGTATTTATTGTTTGAAAACTTGATTTACTAGTCTAGTAAAATAGTATAAAAATTGATATTATTTTGTATGACAATGTAGATGGCTGTAGATTAACGTCATTTATAGGATTTGTTCAGGATTAAATATGTTTTCTGAATAGATGATCAAATTGCAAAGAAAAAATGAAGCGGTAGTATAGGTTTGGAAAGCATATTTTAGCGTGGTTTCTCACATTTTATTGATCTACTGAGACGTAAAATCACTAGTTTGAAATGTTCAAAAAGCATTCGCATAATTATGGTTGTGATTGTGTATATAGACTTCGTCAGTAGCTGTCTGAGCAACACAAAAAGATCACTTATAACAATAACAATCACATTTTCAATAACATAAACAATAATTTTTCGTACATATAACAATACGTAAATGTTGAGACTTTTATTTAGTATCTTGAGTTCTTTTTATTGTATGGATAAAAAAGAATATCAATTGACTTTTGAAAAAGATATCATTTTCTTCTTGTTTTCTTTGAAAAAATCTTATCAAACTCATATACTACGTACGTAATTATCTAGAACTATATAGATTGAATGTCATTATGAAGGACATGAAAATGAAGTTTTTTTCAAGCAGTAATTTCAACTGAAAAACTAACGAGATTTTCGTCAAAATAGTAAATTTGTTGTACAAGATATTCTAAATGAGTTGTAAAAACCTCTCTAGTGCAACTGATTGAAAGTAAAATTGATGATTCGAACGTATTCAAAGTTAGCACATCTGTTTTTTAGAAAAACACGTAACTCATTTTCACCTTGTATAAACACCGTTAAATTTTCTTGCTTATTTTAATTATTTAAATTTTTGTAAACTAGTTATATTACTGAAGCTGGTCAATTAACAAATCAAGTTCTTGCATTGATGGAAGAAGTTAAAAAGAAAGAACTTGAATTATTTGACCAAAAGAAAAAAATAGCCGAATTAGAAACTCGACTGAAACAACAACAAAATCTATATGAAGCTGTTCGATCTGATCGTAATCTTTATTCGAAAAATTTAATTGAATCTCAAGATGAAATTAGTGAAATGAAACGTAAATTAAAAATAATGAATCATCAAATTGATCAATTAAAAGAAGAAATTCAGGGCAAAGAACAAGAATTAGTTCGTGCACAAAGTGAACATGAAAAAGTTAAAAAAGACAAAGAACAATTAATGTTAAATGTTGAACAGCTGAAGAAAGAAGCGATTAAAAAAGAAGAAGCTTATGCTAATCAACAATGGGAATTTGAACGTTTGAATAAACAATTATCTGAAGCAAATGATGAACGTAAAAAACAAATGAAACAATTACAACAAGTGACGAAAAATCTAAAAACAAATTAGTCATAGAGAAAAAAGAATTCGTTTATTTTCAGGTTATTGCTGAACGTGATGTTCTCGGTACACAACTTGTACGTCGTAATGATGAACTTGCTCTCCTCTATGAAAAACTCAAGATTCAACAATCAACATTAAATAAAGGCGAACTTCAATATAAAGCACGTCTTGAAGATTTACGTATATTAAAATTAGAATTGAAAAAAATACGTCATGAAAAAGGTACATTACAAGATAAAGTTTCTAATACAGACGATCTTAAACGTGAAGTGTTCCATGTTCAACGTGAATTATTACGTGAACGTACACGTTGTCGAGCACTAGAAGAAGAATTAGAAAATCCTATGAATGTACATCGTTGGAGAAAATTAGAAGGTAGTGATCCATCAACATTTGAATTAATACAAAAAATTCAATTACTTCAAAAACGTTTAATACAAAAAACTGAAGAAGTTGTACAAAAAGAATTATTAATTCAAGAAAAAGAAAAATTTTATGCTGAACTCAAACGTATTTTAGGTAATTTTCAAATGTCTTAATAATGATCTTTATTCAAGTATCGATAGAAGGAAAAAAGTAATAGGATCCATTCAATTATTGATTTCTTTTTCAATCATAACAAAGATTGAACTTTAATATAAATAAGGATTTGAATATAAAATCAAGTGCATCATATCAAATCCTTGTTATATGCAATAGTTTGAATATTGCGCTGATGAATACGCCAATACTTCTCGTGATTTACAGTAGTGCTAAAATCGTCTAGCTGTTGTACTTTCATGCTCTATGCTATTTTTGGAGACTTTCCTACATCGATGAAATTTTAATCTGTAGTTATTGACAATGAATATCTTCTGGAGATATTCCAGAAACGTTGATCAATAGTGTGAATTTGTTTTCATTCTTATCATTTATTAGTTCGAAGTGTCATGTGTTTTACATAGAAAATTAAGGAGAGAATATACACAATTACTCGTCACATTATAGATTCTCTTTTGTGTAACTATTTATAGTCGAGAAAAAAAATCAGAGCATTACAAATCCTAATCAAGTGTTAGTCACTTATATTTTACATCAAAAATTTTGAATAAAATACGGCAAATAGTCAAGGGGGGAAAAAGCGTACTTCTTTACTTCTGAAGGACAAAAGTATTGAGAAGTCCCTAGAAGTACGGATAAGTGCCAAGAACTACCAAGTAACAATTAGTGCATGTTTTACTACTTGATTTCTCAATCGCGGATCTTTCACAGATATAATGAAGATCCTAAAAGGATTCTGTTTTTTCCAGGCGAACACGAGTAAATCTAGAATGAAGTGTGCAATCACGAAATCGTAGGATTCTAACAGGATTTAAAACCACACTATAAAGTATTTTAGCAAGTTGATCGTTGCTTTCTGAACCAAGATTGAGTCAGAAAATCGGCAATTCTGGAAGGAAATGTGTAGCTACTAAATTGCGATCCTGTCAGGATTTGGATAAATCAAAAGTGCAGAAAGGAGTTTGATCACAGCTTTCAGAATTTGGATAGGTTTCTTGAAAATTTTATCGAATTTCTTGACAGAACTTTCACTGAATTTTCAAAATAGAGTATCGAACTGTAGACCTTCAGTTTATAAGCAGATCAGTATACTTAATATCCCATGTTATTCCATCTGACTTTACCGATTAATATCTTAATTTCTCACCTTAATGAGAGCGTCTGTTTAAATTCTATGCGATTATAAATAATTTTTAAAAAATTATGGAAATTTTGTACCATTTAACGTTTTGCTTCGTCAGTGAAAATGGACTATTTTTTATTTCTATATGATTTCAGGAAATATTTTTTGGTTTATTTTTGAAACGTGATTAAATCTATAAGCACTTTTCATCGAAGTGTTTGCTAATGACTCCAAATATCTACTAACCGAAAAACCATTTACGATGCATTAATTCAAATCAACGCCGTAGTTGTATGATATTCGATTTTCTTTTCCTTATAAGCTTAACAAAAAAAAACTCATAGCTGCAGACCGATTTTAAAAACAGCTTTTATTCAAACTTCAAAAAGATTCAGAATATTTTTTCTCGTATTTTTAAGATTCGTTCTATTTGGTGATGAAAAACAACTAAATCAAGATCACGATAAAATTGCCAGTAGATCATTTAGTTCTTAAAGTTGTGTCCTGTCTCCAGGAAAAAGAATAATATCTTAAAAATTGCTTCCATCTACTTTTGCTGAGATTTCGCTGACAATTGATATTCAAATTCTGTCGTGGTCTATAAATTTTGAACATCTGAAAGAATTTTAACCTGCAGCTATCTAAAAACTGAAATTTTCAATGGTCTCTGAACACAAACCTGGACATAGCTTAACTGGTTTCTGGTATTTTCTTATCAAGATCCTGATCATGATTGTAGTTTTATAAGTATTCTAAATGCCTGTTCTTGGCCACTTCTACTCAGGAATCTGATCGAAATTTGGCAACAGCTACTATTTGAGAACTGTGATTAATCTTGTTTTTTAAGGGTATTATGTTTCTCCGATAAAACTGTACGTAACTGTTGATAGTATCCTCGTATTAAAATCCCGATCAGATATTGATTTACTCTAGTGCAATCTTCAGGAAGTTCTCTTTATGATTTTTGTCAGATTTCTGGATAGGATTGCCAGTGAATCTTAGTAGGATCCTAAAAATTCGATTCAGAAAAATATCCAAGCAGAAACTTGAGCAAATCCTTGGTAGAATCATGAATCAAACTTTTTAGAATCCTTGAGGTTTATGGTGCTGAAACATCTTTCAAGTTTTTCTCAAGAAACAGACACGACTGCGTAGAATAAGTACTAACATGTGAAGATTTTTTCTAAATGCTTATATTTTCTTATCAAGATTCTGATTAGAAATACCATTGTCTTCTAATGTTTGGAATGCATACTCTTGAAAAGCTCTGAACAAGATCCTGGTCAAAATTTTGCAGCCCAAGTGAGCAAAAAAATAGGGAGGACGGGCGACATGACTAGTCCAAAAAGTCTGATATACCCGTCAAGTCTAGTCTAATACGTCTTCCATATCTATTGTGACTAGTCCGTATGTCCTTTTACCCGTCTGGACTGGTCCAAGCTATCTCAGAGCATCGTTCTGACTAGTCCGTTTGTCCTTTTATCCGTCTAGACTAGTCCAAGATATTCCAGAGCATTATATTCTGATTAGTCCGTATGTCCTTTTATCCGTCTAGACTAATCCAATATATTCTGAAGCATCATTATGACTAGTCCGTATGTCATTTTACCCGTCTAGACTGGTCCAAGATATTCCAGAGCATTATGTTCTGACTAGTCCGTATGTCCTTTCAACCGTCTAGACTGGTNAATACAGTAAGCCTTATGTCTATGTATATATTCTAAAATGCAAATAGGTGTCTTCCATATACCATGCGTGCAGAAATCACTTGATGGAAACTGATTCTCACTACCCGAAAATGCCTTTAATGGTAGCTAGAAGGACTGTTCCTAGGCTAATATAAACTGTTGTATGTTCGTAAAGATTATTCTATCTTTTAAGTACACCGTCAGTCCGAATTCTGAATTATCTAAATAAATATTAGAAGGAAAAAACTTGTTGAATAAATTGTCCTGGTGAATTGCTAAATTAATGACTAAAACAGACAAAAACATGAGATACAATAACTACAGTTTTCAATTTATTTTATTCAATTTCGTCTGAATAATTTTTGAATTTATAAAAAAATATTTTTTATTCATATGAAAAATTGAATAAAACTTAGAAAAAATTCGTATTTTGAAGCATCTTAGAATGACTAGAAATATTGATAAATTGATCTCTCGATCAAATGGCTCAATGGTCTGAACGATGGGTAAGTAATAGTTGGTATGTGTGTTCGAATCTAGTTGTAGTCATAAAATATTTCAGTTTAGACTAGTCAGGATCTCGTCATTATATAAGACCACAACTCGTCATGTAAAGCGTCATGGACGCTCTTACTTTTATTTAGAATCATATTTTTGACGGGCGTCAGCATGGTACAGCATGTCTAGACTTTTTTTCGAAAAAGACTACGCATGACAAATAGAATGACTCCAGTCACTTTCATAGTCCGGACGGGCACTATGGACTATACGAGATTTCAGACTAGTCCTGTACTAGGACATTTTGAGAAAAAGACTAGACTGGACGGCCGACTTGTCTAGAAAAAAGACTAGTCTTTTTACTAGTCTTTTGGTCACCTGGGAGGATTAATCAGTTTTCACTCGGGTAGATCTTGCTGTTTTTTTTACCAAGATCTTCTTGTGGTGTGACTATCATTCATAGCAGAACCTCGACACGAAAATTTGATGTAGATCGTAACGAGTATCTAATAAAATCTTTCCAGATTTCTGTCTCATAATGTTCTTAGGATCCATCACTAGATGTTGAGTAAGCCCTGATAGTATACTGAATTCTCGACTGGCAAATACTATCTTAGCAGAAACTTAAAGAAATCCTTAACAGGATCTTGTTTTGCCTTAAAAATTCTGAAAACAGGAATTGTCAAAATTTGGAACAGGATCCTGAATAAGAAATAATGCGATCCTTGAAGGTCTTTTCAAGGATTTTGCAGGGATGAACAGGATTGAGACGAGGATAAGGACAGAAGTCTCAAGAAGTACCGAGAAGTACCAAAATGTACTGAGAAGTACCAAGAAGTACGGAGAAGTCCCGAGAAGTAAGAAGAACTACTAAGAAGTACTGGGAAGTACTGAGAAGTACAGAAGTATGCTTTTCCCCTCTTGCAAATAGTACACATTATTCTCTGTTTGGACCTCACAACTATTGTAGAGGTTGTTTTCCCTATAATCTCGATCATAGAAACAATTCAAAGTTCTCAATTGTTTTTGTCAAGAAAAATCTTACAAAAAAAGTTTTTATATCGAGTCTAATTCACTGTGAGATGTATCAACATTAAAATGTTCACAATAGAGAGCATATTCATAAAAATCTTGTACTATTTGCAGCTCGTCAACCCGGTCCAGAAGTAGTAGAACAATTATCTATTTATCAAGAAACATTGAAAGCTAAAACTAAACAACTCAAATCATTAGCAAGTGAAGTTAATATGTACGAAAGTCAAATAGATGAATATAAATATGAAATTGATAAACTGAATCGACAATTAACCGAAGTAAGACAAAAATACTTTTTACAAAAGAAGAAAGAATCTATGGCAAAAGAAAAAGAACGTATTTCTCAAATGCAACAACTTACAACGACAATTAATGGAATTACATTACAACAACCACCACCTGATCTTATTCAACCAAATCGATCCAGGTAATAAATTGAAAACTATTGAAATATAGCATAATATTATTTACTACTTTTTCTCTCCAGCGAACAAGCACGTTTTACTGGTGGCGGTTTCAATCTCAAATCCACACCAAAACCTTCGGGTGTTACTGCTTAATATTTTTTTGAACTTCTAAAAAAAACATATACATATATATATATATAAATGATATCTTTATTTTGATTTTGCACTATTAAAATATTCGAATAATGGAGGAGATTACCTGCTATGCAGACTGAATTGTAAACATATTCGATTTCCGTTGTTTGACTATGCTAGCATAATAGTAATGACCAATATTTCGTATTATTCAACAGAGAAATGTATCAGATTCCTACTAGATATATTTCTTCGAATCTAGTTTAAAAAAACATGATCTGTACAAAAAAAAGACATAGAATAGTTCTTGAGTACATCAAACGTGTATGCTAATCAGTTCTTTTAGTTGATATCAACTTGATGGAAAAACACCAAGTATATGCGTAGTTTTATCATTATCAATTTTGTTGAAAGTTTGAGAAAATTTATTTACACACGCATATTAAAGGTTTGAAACATGTAAACTTACGCAGTGAAATGGATTGATGATCACAAGATAGTAATATGAACATATATCTTTCATTAATTAAAGAGAAGAAGTATGAACTCAACAATACAAGATTCGTTACATTGTTGAAACAATCTTCTCAATTTTCTCTAACATTTTAGAAAAAGCGTTTTTTGAATAGATTATAGATATCAAGTTGAAGTTTTACGTTCGATATTGACAGTATGAAAATCTCCTCGGAATTTCATAAGGAACGTCATATATATATATATCATTAGTCGACGATCTTGTCTTTGTTCTGTCCAGATTCTTGTTTTTCTTGAATATCAGACAAGATTCTTTGTAATCATAATATTCCGGCGAGATTCTTCGCGAGAGGAAAGAAACATGATTCTTGCCTTTTATTCAAGAAAAACAATCTTGTCTGATTGATCAGATAAATAAGGTGCGGATAATTCAAAATTATAGCACCTCTTCGTTTTTGCCTAAACATACATCAGTAGATTCCCCTTTTCACGCTGATCACGAATATCTACTTAGTTTTTTCATTTGACAACATATTCGTGGAGAAAAACGCAAGATACCAAGAGGGTCTAAAAATCGGAAAAAAATTGCTTTT
>OENM01001254.1:0-16794 GCA_900239745.1 Rotaria magnacalcarata | reverse complement strand
GATTTTTCGTTCATTCCAAATAATTTATACCAGTAAGGAAAAAGTTAAAATAGAATTAGTTACAGTTCCTTTTTTTCTGTCATTTTCATAAGTTTTACTATTGTATTAGAATAAATATTTTAATCTACTCTTGTTGAAAAGAAACATATTTTCATTGTAAGAAAAACTGACTTGCTCAATAAAAACAACAACATATTCTTGTGTTTTTTGAATTATCTATGAAGAATTTCGATCGATCTTGATTCGTCTATAACAATATCAAATTGAATTAAACAGTAATGTACTAATTTATATGTGTATCATTGACTTTCAAATAATAACAATAATTATCGATATAGTTATATAATATGAATTGGATTTTTAGAAAGATTGAATTGAAAAAATAGATTAACAATAGCGAAAAAATGTAATAGATGTAGATAGATCAATCATATACTGATGATGTATTGGATCGTTTCGTGTCTTACTGTGTCCATGAGTATCGCATTGTTATTTTACATAAAACCAAGTTCATTGTTCAAGTCAACATTTGATTTATCTATGAGTACAGATATTGCATTAATAATGTATTCAAACAATATTGATAATCAAGCTGTACATGATGAATCTTTATTGCATGAGTTATTATTTTACGAATCATGCTTTTGATTAAAGATCAGCAATCAAAATCAGACAATCGTTTGAAAATTGTGCTGTGATGTTTTTTGTAATGGAAAAGATGAATTATATTGATTAAATTTAATCATAATCATTTAACTCTTATATTGTTGTTTAGTGTGTTTTCGTATAAACTCTCAACAAAAAACCAAAAAATGGTTAATATTGATTGTTTTTGTTTCTCGAAAAAGATTTCGTTTAACATTAAAAAGATATCATAGTTTTATTGGTTATTTTAGGTTTCTTTAGATCGTTACTGTTATTTGTAGGACGCAAATGTTAAATGTATGTAAACATAACGAGAAAAAAAATAAACAATACTTAATATGAATATTCTGTCTTTAAGAGATCACATCAGTAACATTCTTGTTTGTATCGATTGTACTATTACGATAAAGATGTTCAGCATAAATTTCACGAGAAGGACGTAAGTCGCTTTCAGGTCGATTGATTGGAGTCCAAACAGGTTCACCAACAAAAAAACGTCTAGCTCGAATATAATTGTGCTTGTCAGGAATAAATCGATGATAAATTCCTAAATGACAAAATCACGTCAAGAAAAAAGTAAGAAAAAGAGATATTTTATGTTACCAGTCGGTAAAATAATTAAATCACCTGGAAACACATGAATTCTAATCCATTTATCATTATGATCTCGTACATCAAAAAAACCGGAACCTTCTTGGACAAGACGAATTTCTTCATCAGAATGAAGTTGTTCAGCAAAGGAAGTTTTTAATTTTTCTTCATAATTTTCCATACCAGGTTCAATTTTTATTTCATCTTCATTCGTATACCTATAACGAGAGAAAGAGAGATACACGAATGTTCTTTATTCTATTTTTTTTACCCTCTATCATGTTTTAATTTAATCAATGACGAATTTTCGTTATTAGCAAGAATTTGATCCGGATGAAAATACCATATTTCTACACCTGTACGAGCACATAATGTTGTAGTATCAATTTCATCTAATAAATGTTCTTCCTGTGGATCTTCTGTTCGATCATCCATATACCAACTTCGTACCTAAAATCATTTTTTTACAACGATAGTAAGTAAACAAATCAATCGTACCATGACGATGAGTTGAATTGTTGGTTTTTATTTATTAAAAATCTACAAATTTTAATTAAGAAAGCTAAAAGATGAATGAATCTTATCGGATGAAATGAATCGCATTACCTTTTTTTCATATAAATACTAGTATCACATACATAATATCTAATCTTTTAGTGTATATTGGAGTAAAATCAGAAAAATTCATATTGGTTTTCTCAAACGTTTTAACTATATTGGTTCATAATTTTAGCGATCGTTATATCTTGGTCGTTAAAAATCAACACAACAATAGTTATGTTCTTTGATATTTTGAATATCATCGACTACCTCTAATAAAATCAATATTTCTACTCTTTGGAACATTCAAAAAAAAATGAACTTCAATCATTTAGACTTCAAATAAGACTACAAAATTATGAAATCGTCTCTTGATTACTATTACAAGTGGTTCTCAGTCTTCTTATTTTTTCTCCATTAAAAAAGTGTACTAAAGAAATTGGATGTCTTTTATCTTTGAATAATAATATAGTTTTGATCATTTACTATATTTACGGAAGTTTTTAATGGAACGAACGGGAAAATCTCATCTAGCAATTTAAACACTATTTTCTTTCGTCAAATATGTGATGCGTTGGAAAATGAAAAAAATTTCTAGTTGTATCTCCTCAAAATTTGCTTAAATATTTCTATTGATGCTAAAAATCATGCATGCGTCATTTTCAATTACACCAGATGGTGGAAATCGATTAATTTATGGCGAAGTACTTATTTGTATACTATGCGATGACAGTAGACTTGATAAACAGTAAAAGCAAAATGTGACAAATGTATATTATTGAGTTTGCTGTTGTTGAAACAATGAGTTTCATATTTGATTAATAGATATCAACAGACCAAAGTGCTAAACCTTATCATGAAATAAAAATAACTAGCTATTAACTAAAAGAATAATCTGCAAGAACTGGAACTTCACTTTCTATCAATATGAACAGCCGTACTTCACATGAGTATGATAATCCGGTCGTACAAAAAATCGTTCAGAATCCTATCATCAAACGCAAATTATTGATTTTCTATTTAATTCTTCAAAATCAAAAGCTTTTTTAATTTAGATTAAATTGCTTCAGTTGATACACTGTCGAGCTACAAAGGAAAAGATAGTCATAACAAAATGATACGAATCACGCAACTTGCTGATTTTATTCTATAAACGATATTGATTGTAGCTTTTATTCATTGTTCACATGCACAAAAAAGATTTCTTAATACAAAGAAAATTCTATTTTAAGCGATCAATTAATGCTTGATGAATGGTAAAACTACAGTCTATTCAAGAGTCTACTATGCTAGTAACAAATATCAGAGCAACTTATACTTTCGTAACTACTACTTGTTTTAAAAGATTATAGGAGACATAATAATAAAATAGATTGACATAGTACTGTATGTAACGTTCCACAACATCTTGGATATACCTGATTCATATTTATATAGCTTTGAGTATAATAAACAATATGTTTTTGATGTTGAATAAATCATAGCTACAGAAGAAAATCAGATAGAAAAAAATAGACCACTATCTCCTTTAGAGAAGATATTGAATCTTAAAAATCGAATAGCTACTGCATTGTCTGGATTGAATTTATGCTAGATATTTGCTATCATTTACAAGTTAGAGAATATGTATCAAACTTCATAGCTAATAGAATCATTCAATACATATCTTTCTTGATTAATACGGATGTGACACAGCTATGAATTTTTATATGAAAATTAAGTGAAAATCATAAATCTGAGTATGAAATAACATGCTCCGCAAGTTTATACCACTACATACATCGTCATCGAATTAAATTCTCGTATCTAAATTATTTTTCTATCTACTTCAATTCATTAGGATAATACTTTATTTTATCATTTATGTTCTAATGTGAATTGTTCATCAATGTGTACCAGTAGACAAAATATTAATCTATAATATTTAATTTTTCATATGTAAACCCTATTCATTGTTTGTTGACTATAATAAATTAAATACTTGAATATAATAAAAAAAAATGATGATGAGCTATTGGCAACGACGAAGAAAACAAATTTTTAATTCATGTATCAATGTCAATTAATCTAAAGCATATTTAGGTCGTTACTTTTGTTAAATTTCAAGAAAATGGAATTTAAAAAAAACATAAAACAAACACAATAAGAAGACACCAATAACAATTTTATGATAATAACACAAAAAAAAGAAGTATTGCGTTTATTTTGCTTTTCACTGAGATAAGTTATATTACACAAAAATAAAATATAAAAATTATGTTTTTGTATCAATAGGAGTGATATTTTTGTAATCTTTGAGTGCAAACGAAAGACATAATTGTCTATCGCGTATATCAGACCATCCACCATTTGGCTGTTTAAAGATGCGTTTACCTTCATATTTAAGATGTAAAGATAGGGATGTTTCTGGAAATAAATATTTTCGATTATCTTGATACAATTTATTTGTCTCTGTCCACCGAGCAATGTCAGATTCACTGGAACAAAATTTTTTATGATGTGTACCACTAAAAAGAAACAAATCATTTACATCAGTCTTGTTCTTGATATGATCGAGGGTTGGCAAAGATCCAGAAAAAGTCCACTTTATCTAAAGTCCTTCACCCTCAACCTAAAGTCCCGCCATAGGACCTTCCTGGTGGCGGCACCTGTCCACGGGACTTTGGGTAGGAAAAGTGACATTTTCTCGGAACTTTGTCAGCGCTGGATATGATCAACTGTTTTGTTTACCATGATCCAAGATGTATAACTCTTGTTGCACTCGAATACATAACTCGAGGAAATTGAAAGCGTTGCTGTGCTAAATAAACAAGTGACCAATCCCAATTGTAATCATCAATCGTACAGAATTCTTCAGCATATTTTACAAGTAACGTCCATAGTGAATGAGATATTGTCATACCAAGATTGTATCTTGCATGCCAATATGCAATTGATATCTAAGAGGATCTTCTTTTTGTTTTTGGCTTGCATGAATATAATATGTTTTATTCATACCTTAGAACTAAGTTTTCCAAATTGTCGGCCTGCTTTTTCAAGATTTCCCAGTGTATAAAATAAACATTCAGGACATAGTCTAGAGTAAAGAAAAATTGAACTCGATGAAAATTCAAAGATTTCTATAAAAAATACAGTTCTTTTGTAGTTTCCATTTTTTTCAGAAACACAAGTGCATCAGGTGATAAATAAAAATCTTCTTCAAGTAGAAGTAATAAATAATCTGTACGATTTTGTAATATTTCAATTGAATTAAAAACAAAATTGAGCTAAAATAAAGAAAACATCAATGAGTAAATTCAATCGGGATATGTCATTAGAACATTTTATCTTTATCATGTTTCAAAACACATCAAACTATCTAACTCATAATTATACAATAATAATTGGTCAGAATTTCTAATTTATTATGGAAAAACAAATGCAGTGGTACAAAAGAAAATAAATGTTTCTAAAGCATGCTTTTCTAAGCATATTTCATCTGGAATGATAAATTATTCATTTCAATCGTTACTTATTCTCTACATTATTTACTCACTTGTATAAATTTTATTCAATCCTACAATCAAAGAGAACATTTGCATAGATCAAATATACTCTTGGTTTTTGCTAATCAATAATTTCAAAAAACAAATACCAACGTTTCACTTACTTTCCACCACCAGTGATGCTTGATTTGTACAATAGATACTTCTCTGTAGTGTCCATATCTATCCGGATTCGGTGCATTATTACATCGACTAGCCAATGCTCTGAAAAATTTCGAAAAAAAATAAATCGAATCATTTCGATGGAGAGTCAATGGTTCTGGTCGATGTATTAGAAGTACTAAGCTGTTTTAATTATACGAAAAAAAGAAACATTGACGAATTGCGAAAAGTTAATTGTATGTTACTAATAATAATATTTATTTTAATTTTCAAATTAATTATTACCTATCTTTTTGATCAATAGTTATCAAGTACTGTAAGAATTCTTCAATAAGATAAAAAAAAAAGAAAATAGCCTTAGAATTTCACTTACTTATGTCGAACTATGTCACGTGGACAATCGTTTGGATCAAGACCTGGAAATTCACTTGGATAAAGTTGTTGTGAAAATGGATAAAAAATTTGAATCACCTAAACAACAGAAATATATATTAACAATAAAATATTTTAAGGAGTTTGCTGAAAACTTGAAATATCCAAAAAGAGAAAAGAAAAGTGGAAATAAGGATTGATATTTCGGAACTATAAATATTTTTTACAAGTTAGTTATAATGTGGGATTTAATATTAAAAAGTATTTTGAATAAATCTCAGTAATCACTTATGATGGAAAAAAATGACCTGAAAATGAGTCTAAATTTTGTAAAATTCAATTATCTTACAAATTCATATCTGATTACATTAGAAATGTATTGTTTCTTTTTACTATAAAAAATATCTGAAGGTAATCACGAGTCAGGGATCTATTGGAAACGTTGGCCATCATAGTTGTATTCATTTAAATTAACATGAACCGTGCTAATTGCATAGTCAATGCAGTTGTTGCACGACTATTTAAAAGAAAAGGTGTTAGCTGTAGTGTCTAACTATATTTAGTAACTATTTTATGTAATCAAGAAGAAATTATCTTCTCTAGTGTTTAATTAATTCATTTTTTTGTTAATCAACAGATGAAGTTCAATGTATCAATGTTACTATTATCTGTCAGATAGGGAGAAAACTTGAACGTCGTCATGTTTAAATGAACTTTCGTTTAGGACATTTAACAATAAATTCTCACGTCGCTGAAGTTTTATGACAGAGAAGAAAATTGGTGTATCAGAGATAAATCTTTAAGAAAAAAAACTATTTTACCGGAACAAATGTTATGCTTGTGATAAGTGAATTTATGTTGGAATCGATAAAATCATGACTAAATATAACTAAAGATTCATTTATTGTTTCAACTACTTGTAACATTTCAATGAATTTTTTTAAATAAACAACACGTGTATGTACTTGTACAAGTAGAATGTAGCGTGTTGTTTTCGATAAAAATAAATTACTATTATACATAAATTGTTCATGATTTTTTCTTTTAACATATTCTCGATAATACTCGATCGTTGTAAGATTATTAGCTATTGTCGAATTTAATGATTGGATTTCATTTTTTGCCGACAATAAAGAGATATTCGAATTTTTTTTAGTTTTTTCTTTGATATCAAACAGTAAAGACGATGAACTACTATCAATAGTCCTTTGTTGCAAATCATAGTAAAATATCGATGTTATTTTAAACATGACTATTATAATAATCCAAAAAATAATTGAACGAAAAACAGCACAACGGTAACGAAGACAACGATACATGATTCTTTAAAACCGGTATACTAGTCAAGTACAAAATAGTAAAATGAATTTATAAAAATTAACTAAATCGTTCGTTTCTTACCTGGAATATAATTGTTAGAAGTAATCAAAGAAACAAACGTCACCGACGTATATTTCTTCTGTATTATTAATCATTTTCGTCAATACAGTCAGTATGTCCATGTATCAGAAGACTAGATATGCATTACAAATAAAAATTTCACTAGATATTATTTGACAAATGCTTTTATTCAAGAAGTAATAAATATTATATAAATTGAACGGAAATAAAAATCTCTATTGTTATGAAAAGAAAAAGAATCAACATTATAGTTTAGAATTCAAATCGATTTCATTGGTTCTCAACAAGTGAAAAAAATTCAAGGTTGAATTATCCTATTCATCTTTACCGAAAATTTGAAAAAACCCTCAAGATTCACTTATTTAAGAAAATATCAATCTTCGTCCATACTTATCAGTCAACAATGCTAACAGTTTTCTATACTGCTGAATGATATTGAAAGAGAATAATATAACATAAGCAAAAACCTACAAGAATAATAATTCATTAATGATGTTTGTGGAGACCTATTCTATTTTCATCATAATTATGAATAATGGCTGGTATTTTGCTGTCTTCGACATACCAATGCTGGAGTATTAGAAGCATAGGGTTCAAACTAGCTTACGCTCGCAAAACAAGAGATGAAAACGGGTCAATCATTAGGCCTCGAAAGAAAGACAAGAAATTTAATCAAACATAAATTATTCTACTCGTGTTTTAGCTATTTATAGCCAAGAAAAAATATATTCTTCGATTAATTAGTGAAACGACAATTACAATCAATTTATCGATACTCATAAGAAAAGTAATCAATGATGCATATAGAAGGACATAGAGAGTGATATTTCCTGAGGGAATATGTAAGGCACTACTATTAACTAANATTCGATACTTATAACCGAGCAGCGGCAATATATGTACTACTAATTCTAGTAATTCAAATCAATTTTCGTACAAAACAGATTCATCCAGTTTTATTTATTTTATATCTCTCTCTCTTTTTTGCAACGAATCAACGGATTCGTCAAACATCTTTCAATAATGAAAAGGTCAACGATTCAACAAAAGATGTCACTAGACAATGAGACCAATCGTAAGCAGTGTTTCCAATAGCAGGTGTACACAGCAGAAGCAAAATGTACAGAACATCTGCTAGTTCTTATGTACACTCTGATTTACACTTTGCTCTGAAAAGCAAAGTGTACAGTGTACATCTTGCTAAAAGAATTTACACTTTAATTCTAACGGGTGTCCCATAAAGAATGACCTTCGCAATGTTTCCTCGATAACGTTTTCAGTTTTGATTTTCTAGGCTTCAATTTGCTTCCAAAGATCTACTATTTAATTCTACACAAGACGTATATGAAAAGCTTTTCTGAAGGAAGTTGAGCAAAAAAAAGAAAACAATAATACTGAACATGTACACAAGAATCAACTTTCAAATCTGAAAATCCGTTTTTTCGATTTTTCTATTAAGCTATTAACGATAAAAAAAAGGATAGAATATTATAGGCATTTTGTAACCCTCAAAAAGCTCTATCGAACGATTCTAATTTGAAAATTGATAATGCTCATTCTTGTGACGTTCATCAATAATCTTCTTTTTCAGATTAGTGAGAGTTTAGCTGTTTTAGACTGCCGTTTCGGAGCTTTTAAAAAAAGAGATGTGAATAAACCAAACTGGCATCTTTTGGGTTCAGATTTTCCTTATTTCGACAAAAAGTGACTGTTATATCAGATGCAGAGACGAAAGTTAATCTAAACGTACTTCTTCTCTTCCTTTGGCGAAAAATAGTGAGTTTTGGACATTTTGAATCCTACTATAGAAAGTCAGATTTCTTACTCTAGGATTCGATTCAAACCAACGTTGCGCTGCAGGACAAAAAGAGCAAACTTGGAAGTACTCAAAAGCCTANTGACTTTGGTTTTCTTGATTCTAGTATTGTAAAAAAAAATCTTCTGAAGTTTATTTTCAAAATAGCTTTGAAAGTTAGTTATTTTCTATTTGTTCAGTATTACCGTTTTACGTTTCTGTTCAACTTTCTTCAGAAAAGCTTTTGATACAAGTCTTGTGTAGAATTGGATGGTGGATCTTTAGGAAAAAGCTGAAGCCGGAAAGCTGAAAAATAAAGAAGTTGGTGAGGAAATACTGAGGGTCATTCTTTATGGGACACACGTTAGAATCCGCAAAACTCTCTACATCCTTTTTGCATCATGATCGAGATGAAGACGAAAATAATTCATATTTTTAGAATATACTATTAGAAAAAAATATATATTAACTTTTTTTTTGTAATTTTGCCAAGGAACGTATCAGATTATGAGATAGTACATCTATGTATCATTTATTTATTTATCAAAGATTAGTTTATATTTTTTGTGAAAAAAACACAACATTATTTTGTGCTTTTTAGATTTTAAAAATTTGCTTTTGGTACACTTTGTACACTCTGGCGCTAAAAGCAAAGTGTACACATACACTTTGTATATATAATCAAAGTGTACATGTACATTTTGTTCTAGATTTCCATTGGAAACACTGATCGTAAGTAGCATGTTATAGTATTCTCAAATTCAGAGCTATAGTCATCTTTTTTTGTCTCCTTTATCGATAGCTAGTATTATAAAACTGTTCAATCCTAGTGAATCGATTGCGAGGTCAGTAAGTGTCACGATCATATAATAGCAGTTAAAATGATTTTTAGTTTTCTAGACATACGTATTTCTAAGTCGATACATTTGCTCACATAACGGAATCCGATTCATATTGTAAAACACTTTTCAATGCTGATTTTTATAGCTTATCTATCGTTTAATATTACTTACCAATGAATAGAAAATATCGTTAAAATATAAACTATATTCTATCTCTATGCGCCGACGAAACCTATGTCAGAAATGTGCATCAGTGAAATTGTACACTTCATGTACTAAACATATGCCATAGTCTATTGATTCTATTCTATATATGTTCATTAAAGATGCTATACATAGTAACAAATACTGAGAAATCAATTATAAATTATTATGATGACAAATTCTTTCATAAATTCATGACAACATTGTTTTGTATTACATAGTAAGTTTACTATGATATTATGATTAAATCAAAGAGTCAAATACTCGTTTATCGTTGAAATGTGTTTTATTTACGAAGAAAAAATTACTTCTACAATATAATTTTTGAAAAGATAATTGCAGAAGTATACAGTCTTAAAATTCCTGATTGATTAATACAGAGAAAAAATCGCTCTTGTTCTTCAATCAGATATTGCTTGCCAAATTAGATCGACGTGTTCGTTATTGATTACAATTCCATCTGAATGAATCTATCAAGATATAAGATTTCTCGAAGTCTCTTTTTTAAGAATCACACGAAAATTTATATGAAATTTGATTCAGAGATTTTTACGGTAAAATGAGATGGAAAATGTTTTTTCTAATAATGTCGTTTCGTTGAATATTCATATTATGAGTGATATTGATTTATTATATGTAGAGAATCAAGTTACTTAATGAACTTTTCATTATAAAGCAGAGTTTTTTTCTTAATCAATTAATCAAAAACCTCTTTGAATTATAGATGAAAATTTACGTAGCATTAGCATGCTATTTAAGAAACTAATAGATTTTGATTTGATTGTAGGCGTAAATCAACAATTCTCGTAGGAATTGTATTTTGTTTTTCGATGTTAATAATTATCGTTATACTTATGCCAACATTCGATTGAAATTAGAACCTATTTTAAGTTAAAAATGTTTTTCAAGAAGAATTCACTAGATGAATGTATGTAAGTTTGCTCATGTGAAAAATTTCGATTAACATTAAACTAACAGATTAGCTGTCTTTGATAAATAGATTATTCAATGAATAGCCTATAATACTCGCTCTAATCCAATGGATATTATTTGACTTAAAATGTTAAATGAATTAATTATGAGCGTTGAAATATTATTTTCTTCTTCTCAACCGATTAGTTCAAATTGATGTTTGTCTCATCGATAAATAGTTTTCAGCGGTAATTTTAATAGTGTAAATGCCAAGAGATGAGGTATACAGCTATTTTTCCGCAAGAGTTATGAAGAATATAGAAACGGGTTAATCAACTAGCTGTCAAAAATGATTTATTGTTTCCATTTTTGTTTTCAAATAGAACGTAACAACTCGATTTTCTTTCATACATTTTGCCAACATCACAATACACGCGTATATTCACGTGAAATAAATCTTGTCTATCAATATCAATTAAGTATGAATTTTGTTCTTTTTTAAACTTTTTTCTGCTGTTTTAGTATATTTGGAAAAGATCTATTTTTTTNTTTTTTTGCCAGAGAATACTAATAAAATCTAAAATATTGATGTTGAATTATCGTTTCTTTTTCAATATTGATAATTTATGTTTTACTTTACAACATTTATGATAGTGTCCATGTTTATCAGTATAACATATGTTGATGAGGTGTCTGAAATTTCTGTCAACATGTACATTGATATACTCTACACTTGGTATGCCTATTAGAGATTTCTTGTTTGTGAGACATTATGTTCCTTTGTGATAGTATATACGATGTCTGTGATCTTATCGTGAACAAGAAAAAAGTCGGATGAAACTAGAGAAGAATCTCATTCATTGACTTTTCTTTCTTTTCTATTCTATCATTTTTTTTCTTACACTGCCTTAATCGTCTTTCACTATATAAACCATCAATCAGTGTTGTAGCGAAATAAACAAATGATGGATTAGTATTGATTTAGTGTAAAACGAGAAAATAAATTGACGATGGATCTACGACATCTTATTGCAGCAAATCCGGCAGCTTCCTTTTCTATCGTTGCACACGAAGCATTAGATCATATTGTTGCTGATGGCGAAAATGATGATTGTATTAGTCAAGAACATGGATATGTTTCACATCAGCGCTCTCGACGTCGATTAAGAGTGAGTTTTTGTTTATTTTTAGAAATATTACTATTGTAATGATGCGTATATATTTAACACTTCGTGACATGTTAGTATCATTCAATTGATTGTTATCGGGGAAAAAAATAGATATCATATTTGATTTCATCATGTTGATTGATCTGATTTATTATAAAAAAAAAACGAAAAAAGTGAATTTATTTGATTGAACTTTTGAAGAGAAAGTATGATATTGAAAGTACGTCGATTCTCTTACTAACAAGAAGATATTATAAGATGTTCTTGATAACAATTAGTTATTAATGATAAGCATTTCTAAAAATAGAAAATGAGAGCGAATATCTTGTTGTAATATGCGCACATTTCTTTTCCATTATTATGGATGTGTACTGTCTGTTCCAGAGTAATAAAGTCAAGGACATGGCAATAAATGGTTGCGTATCTATCAGTACGCGACTTATTGTAGGAAAAGATTGCCTGCGTTATACAACAATCAGGCAGCTTACATTAGCAGGCCAGAAAAAATAAGACCTTCTTATTCCAAAATTGCAACTGTATGAGTATAGTACAATAGTATTGTCTATACACAGTCCTAATGGATTTTATGTGCTGAGACAAAATACTTATGTAAAACAAAAGAAATCGAAAGACGTAAAGAATAAATAGACACAAAAAAGCATTCGAAATGCCATCTGGATTTGGTTGAAGGAAAATAGAACAACTAAAGCAAATCTAGAAGAGCGTATGACATCATCATTAGTAGACGCGTTTGACTGTGAAATGAATATCAGTACGATTCAGCTTTCTAAGAAGCAAACCAGCTGCGTGCCAATGTGCGACACGCAGGTAATTTATTCTTCTAGAATTCTTTCATTCTTATTTATGTACTCATACCAATCTCATTCTGCCCCATGTTTCTGTACGCGATAATTATCCAAAAAGGAATATAGACGCCAACAACAAACACAACTACCGACAGTCATCATATGTGTTATGCGCACTAGTAAACGCCATTAGCACTTTTGTTTTTTTTTGCCAGTTTGCCTGTGTCTTTATAACATATACATCTGTACACAGTTGAGATAAAAATTGAGTGACGAACTTTTCAATGATGGAAAATCAATCATCAACGCTAAAACGACCAACAAAAGTGATAGAAATAATAATTAGCAAGAACATGTTTAGCTTTTAAATGTTTGTATTTTTTTTTCTATTATATTCTAGCGAGACTTCAATGCATTACCAGAAAAGGTTTTACTTGCTGTATTTTCCTATTTACCGCACGCTGAATTATTGCGTTGTGCACGCGTTTGTCGTTTATGGCGTGCCTTAAGTCAAAATTCAAAATTATGGAAAACTGTTTTCCTTCGGCCAGATCATCATGGTTTACATGTTAAAAATCTCGATCAATTTCTTAGTTTAATTGGTCATCGCTTTTCATTATCATTACAATATATTGAATTACCTATGGAATTAATAACAGCTGATGTTTTACATGAATTAGCTAATAAATGTCCGAATTTAAAATATTTAACATTAGACTTTTCAACAGCTATGCAGTTACATGATTTCAATGATTTAAATGCATTTCCATGCAATCTTAAAATGCTCTGTATTTGTTTGTCTGAAGTTATATTTCTTGAAGGATTTATGCGACGTATTTATGCATATCTATCATCATTAGAAACTTTACAAATTATTGGTATGTTACATAAAGGATGTCAAGAAGATTATTTTTAACGATAGAATTTGATTTTTTTCTCTTCTTCTTAAGGTACAATTGAAAAATCAAGTGAAGCTGAAGAAGAAGTCTATGAAACAATTAATATCAGTAAAATTAAAGCACAAACACCTAATCTTCGAGTGAGACGCTTTTAATTTCTAATTTCTAATTTCTAATTTTGATTTATAGGTTATCAGTTTATATGGTATATTTTTTGTTGATGATAATCATATAGAAATATTAGCATCGGGTTGTATTCATCTTGAGTGTCTTGCATTGAATTTTTGTACTCGTGTCAAAGGTATGAGTTTCAAAATTTTGTTGCAACGTTGTAAAAAGTTGCAAACTCTTCTTCTTCAAAATACTGGTATGAATATAGAAAGGAATAGCATTCGAAATATTTTATTATTTTTTATTCTAAATAAAAAGGTATTGAAGATAATGCAATGTTAACAGCCGGCTGGGAGTCGTCTTCTATTAATGAACTTGATATGTCATCGACGGAACTAACTGAAGATAGTTTTTTAAATATATTCGCACGCATGCCAAAATTAACTTATTTAGCGGTACCGAATTGTGACGGTTTTACTGATCAAGTAGATATATAGTATTCTATTTTGTTTTTTGTTACTACGTTCTTTTTTCCTTTGATTATTCAAGGTTCTTAACCAATTAATCGATCAAGGTAAACTATCGAATATACGTGCTATTGATTTAAGTAATACTGTTAATTTGACTTTTGAAACGGTTTTCATTTTACTTAAACGTCATGGTCGACAATTACGTGGTTTATCGTTTGCTGGTAATCCAAAAATAACAGAGCAATTTTGGATAAATGCAATAAAAAGTTTGAAAAATATAAGGTATTTTGTTTTTTGGTCCTCAAAATAGTCTTCGATAATTGATATTTGTAAGTCAATGAAAATAAGTGATAACATATTTAATACTGATGCACATCGAATATAGTAAACATTTCAAAAAAAATCATAGAAGGTCGATCATATTTTTACTGTTTACCATACTTGAATTGATCGTATGGTTGAAATATTATCGTTCATTGATTTTGAGAAAAAGCTTTAATCTATAGTAAGAATAAAATTATACGAACGTGTACTCATCTATGACATGCAATCGGTTTTTGTTTTGTTTAAATGCGACAAAAGTTATGTAGTTGTCAATTGAATAGAAAATGTGCTTATATGAAAGAACAAGGTTGATGGATAAGATAAAATCTGTATGTTTGATGTTCGAAAACCGCTCAAGCTTTACTTGATAGTACCATAATTATCGAACACTGTTTTGAAAATTTTGATTGATTTAAAACATGAATTTATCAAATTCGTGATGAAATCAACTCCTGGAAGGACAACTCTTTACGGTATCTGTATATGTTCAGTCGAAATCTACGGATAATCATCTAATTGACACTCTTGCATTGTATATTTGACACGAATTTTTGCATATAAAAAATAAAACAAGAAATTCATATTAGTTTATACCTTTCTCTATCAATTTTAAGAATATTGGTAACTGGCACTCCTCACGGATGGTTTAAAAAGATAAACACACGTATTCATGTTGATCAAATCTTAGAAGCATGTGCACTCGAATGTCAAAAGCTTGAAAGATTAGAAATTCAATGGGATGAAGAAACATTAAGATGGAACGAAAACAGTTCAAAGTTTATTGATCATATTCGGTACAATCATATTTACATATCAGCTATTATTTTTTATATTGATTTCTTATAAATTTTCTTTTTAGAATTCGTTGTACAAAGCTTCAATCATTAGTATTGGCTGATGGTGAATATTATGAACTAGTTCGATCGAATTTTGAGCGAGCGGATCGTCAGCGAGTTGTTCGTACAACAACAACTGACCAAACTAGTATTGTTAGTCTACTCAATTATTATAGTGAGTTACGTTTTAACTAATGTGAAAATATGCGTGTGCGTTCATGCAATAACAGTGTACTTTTTTGCTTCGTTTTTTTTCTTTTCTTTTTCACGGTCAATATATTTAATAAAAAAAAACTCAGTTCTTATTTTAGAATGTATCGGCCTTGCACAATATCGATGATAGGGTATAGCCTTCGTTGGAAAACTTAAATTAACAACCTCGAAAAAATTAGTAATACGTTTTCTGCCTCAGATTTGAAAAAAATAAGTATATGATTGTATGAAAAGGCCTAAGAATCTAAGAGAAAAAAAAACGAAGGGCAATAAAGTCAATCACCTGTCCAAGGCCTAAACTGCGCCACAATTAATCTATCGAAATATATTAATGAGAAACATTGACAATTGCTTTTTTGTTTTGGCATATAAATTATGACTTTTACTGTTTATGAAATTACAATAAATAAGCTTCAATTTCAGAAATGCTATATTATTCTTCTACTTATTATCGATTAAAATAAGATTGATATCGAAATAAACATAATGAAAGGTATGATCGACCAGTCGGGATTCTGATTATCAAAAAGTTTCAAAATAGATACAATCACTTCATATTTTCCTTGCACTTTTCTCTACTTGTCCTTCGGTGATTGGATGTAAACTATGTTTACCTGTTTCACACACAAGGTGACGACAGCGGCCACAAGCCACATGTCAATCTGTTTTTGAAATGATAATAAAAATTGAAGGCCTATGACTGAGTAATCATATTGTATCGTTCTATTCTCCTTTTTCCCGTCGAATCTCTTTTTTCTGCGTCTCGTTTTTTTCTTTCCTCAAATCATCATTGTTAAATGCACAGAAAAACGTCCATTTCATACGTGTTCGCAAGGCGCTCGAGCGAAAATATTCAATCATTTTTCTCTTCCCCCGCTGTTTCATCTCTATCCATGCATGATCGACTAAGACTATATAAACAATGATCCATTGCCAGATTTTCTTCACTTCTTACTTTCACTTGTAAGTAATCTATTCTCATCAACAGCACAACAATAACGATGGCTAGCTATTCAT